>JALPBZ010000040.1:0-121851 GCA_026538355.1 Cryptococcus sp. GC_Crypt_5
CTCGGAGGAGTCCTGATGTGAGTCGCAGGGAGAGGGATAGGAGCAGAAGTCCGGACGGAAGAGATAGGCGGGAGAGCTGGGGCAGGCGATGAGGTGACCGTGTAGCATAGCGCTATCTCTGAGCGGATAGCAGGTATGCAGTAGACCAAAAGTATCGCATTATGACATCGATGCATCACGCAATGTACAAAGGCAAGTGATCAAGCAATGGTGCCACGTGGCTAAGAATGATTATTCAGGGTTCATAACGTTGTTGCTCTCTTTCACTTGACACTCGACTGGATGCAATTGACATTACCGTTGACATCGTGCTTTCTCAACTTATCACGTTACCCAACTACTCGTTGCTCGGTGACATGTCCGAATGACGCCTGTATCCTGAGCATCGCACTCCGAGCACATCACCGACAGCCCGTACAGCTCCGTATCGCCAATAGACCAAACATCAATAACGACGATACCTAATCCATCATGCCGCGACCGACCTACTCTCCTCACCTCGTATCGCTGATCCAATCGACCTCGTACCCGCCTCCGCCAACTATACAAGAACTAGAATCACTCCGCCAGACAATCCAAGAGCACGCCTCGGCCTTATCGCACGCGACGCGACACGCCGGGGTCGGTGCCGGTACCGGTGTAGCTAGCGGTTCGCGAGACGTATCTGGTTCTGGGCCGTCAGAGCACGCGCACGCACTAGCGAAGGCGGCGCGGAAAGAGGAGAAGCGCAAGCGCAAAGAGCGGGATAATCATAGGGACGAAGAGGATAAAGAGCGTCATGCGCTTGAAGCTAATGAGCGGACGGGCATGCGCCTCGAAGCGCTGGAACGAGCGAGAGTCGCAGGTGGGGGCGGGTCGGGCGGCAAGAGCCGCGCGGGCACGGGCACCGCGAGCCCGGGTGGAGTCAGGATCAAGAAGGAACGTACTTCTGGTCAGTACCAGCTTATCTCATTTGCTCGTTCTCTATCGAACAGAAGCAAAAGCTGATTCGGCTGGACTGAATCGCAGTCTCGCCCGCACCCTCCAATGCGTCATCTGCATCATTCAGACCACCGACCATCCATGGTGCACCGACGACATACGGCGGGCAGCAGTTCAAGAAGAAGAAAGTGAAAAGAGTCCTTGATAGCGACGACGAGGCGCTGTGTGGGTACTGTCACTCGACCGAAATCCATCATCTGGTATATAACGACCATGTTGACCATATGAACTGCAGCTCAAACACGCGACCGCTCAACGACGCTCGCTTCACCGCCACCCCATCACCTCCACGGCCACGCACACGGCGGCCATCAATCCTCCACATCCGGCCTCAAGCTGAAACTGTCCCACACTCACCCTTCGCATCCGCATAATCAGAAACATCGCCCGACCGACCCATCCCCCACCCCGTCCGCTTCAGCAGCATCAAACAATATCGATTTCTCCCTCCCGCCAGCACCTGCAAGACCCCTCGTCCCGCCTCGTCCGGGAGTGCAGAAACCGCCCCAGCCAGGTCCTAAGAAACAAAGCGAGGTCGACGAGGATTACAGTAATGCCAAAGCGCCGAGTCAAGTCGCTTTCCCCACGTTCTGGAGTGGGGTCGAGCCGTATTTGCGAGATATACGCGAGGATGACCTGGCAATGCTGGGCTTCAAGGTAGGTCAGGTATAAATCGGAATTTGGCCATGCTAATCATGCGAATTCATATAGGCGGACGCACCCGAGTCATACGAGATCCCTCCAAGAGGCCGCCATTACACCGAGATATGGGATGAGGAGGATGGCAGTGCTCCTGGAACCACACCGCGCTTCCCCGTTCCAAACCTTCGCCAGCAGCAGCAACAACAGCACACACAAGCCAACGGAACCACACCGAACGCCCTACCGTTACCGCACTTCGTGCCATCATCTGAACTGCGAGACGAGAACCTGGTGGATGAACATCGCGGCTTGGGAAGTCTCACTGAACGAGTAGTGGCTGCGGTCGTTGGCAAGTTTGGCTTTGGGAAAGCGGAAGAGGAGAAGAAGCCAGATCCACCCGAGACTGAACCCAGCGACCCGGCAAAAGTCGATGTGGTCGAGCTGGAAGAGAGGATGAAGAAGGAGTTGAAGGCTGTCATGTTGTTGGGAGAGCACGAGGAGGTGAGCGCGCTTTTGGTTCAAATATGTTGGTGAAACTGACGGAGTTGGGCTCGAAGTACGACGGCAACAACCGCGAGGACGACGAGATCACTTCTGCTCTTCGACAATGTCAGCGATTGCTGGTACAGCAGACCACAATGAACGAGGCTCGGAGGGCACGTTTAGCTGAGATCGCCAAACAACGGTTGGCATTCACGGAATACACCAGTGCGCTAGAAGGAATCGAAAAGTCCATCGAGGCAGCATGGGCGAAACGGATCAAGAAGTACGGCTTGACGCCGAAACGCGCCAATTCTTCCTCGCACTCGCACTCTGCAAGCAATGGTGGATCCGGTCGACCACCAGTTCCTGAAAACGTGAAGAGATTGGTGGAAACGCGCAAACACTGGATAGACACCGTTGGGCAACTGATGAAAGAGAGACCTCGAGGCGAGGTGGTCGGGATCCCGACGCAGACTGTGTACGAGGGTATAGGCGAGGAGAGCGAAAAGGACGAAGAGACCGTCGAGGAAGCGGTCAATCTCGATCTCAATGCGGACGAGATGGACGTCGACGACGAGTAGCGTCGGAGCGTCGTCGCAATGTGTCTGGCGTGATTGCGAGCTGGTCGCTCCAGCCGTCAGAGTGGTAGATCGTCAGAAGCGGTGGCAGTGTAATGTTTTGACGATGTAATCGATGTGTGATGTATCATCTGTAGCTGTCCACTCTGACTTCTGAGCATATATATAGACACATATCCGAGTGGGTGAGTAACCAGGAGGCCAAGCGCAGTGTCAAAAAGTCAATAGTCGACTGCGGCTTGCGCCGCTTTTTGTTGCCCTTCCCGCGAGCTGAACGCTGGAGCCGAGTACCAGCACGAGTAGCACATAGCGCGTGTTGATTCCACTTTTTACCTTTCACCCAACATTTCTCTCGTCGCATTATTTCTTGCAATCAGCTCTTGTCACCAACTTCCAGCCAAGCATCCGGGAGCCAAGACACGAGTTTTGTGCTCAAGGTGCTGCTGGACCACCAGAATTGGGTTCGACGCGCCAACCAACGACAGCTGCACCCACCAAGGGAGCGAGGGGTAGACTTGCTCTCCAGACTCCCGCCTTGTAGCTCAAACTACCTGTCCTTACTGCTCCATCGCCTTTTTAGCACCAGCACGCTCCCCACGACATCCTTCGCGCCTCTGCACTCTGCGGCGCGCTAGTCGACGAAGATGGACATCGATTCGCCCCCCTCACCGCAATTCCCAGACCCGCACTCCTCGCACAAACACGTGATCCTACCTGGTTTCTCAGCTTCGTTCCCTTTACCTTTCCGCGTGTTGTTCCTCATTGGGCTCGCGCAATTACTCTGGGCGGTGAACCTGCACGTGCTCTATACCCTGGGGATCGATACGAGCTGGGTCCTGGATCTGAGGGAGGAGGAGAACGACTCGCTTGCCCGGATAGCAGGATTGGGGGGACTGGCGCTGCCTGAAAGTGAAGAGGGGATTGAGGAGATCGAATTGGGCGATACGCCCTCTTCGTCCACTTCTGCTGCTGGTAGTGCCGGAAGCAACGGCACTGGCACTGGCAGATTGCGCGGTAGAGAGCGCGAAGCGGTATTGGACCTAACGGAAGATCTCGATACGGACGACCAATTCTCGCTTAACCACTCTCACTTCAACAACGGCGCCAGCAGCGCCGGCGGCAAGATCGTTCGACCACCGTCGTCCAAGCTCCATCAACCGATATACAAGCTCTTCCTCCTCTATTCCGCGTGGGTAGGAAGTGGATGGGCCATATTCCATTTCCTAAGTGACGGCGAGCGGGAGGTCATGGAGGATTTGAGAGTCATTCCGGGCTTGGTGGCGCTGGGCGTAGTTGCTGGAGTCGCTGTTCCTTGGCGAGGAGTTGGGGAGCGGGAAAGGGCAGGTCTTAGGAGGTGCGTTCGTTTCTCATTCCCAAGGTCAAATCAAGCACAGTGATCCTTCTACTGTCCCCTCATCTCGTCACCACTCGCGTGTGATCTCTCATCTCTGTACGGGTGGACACCGAGAGATCCATGGGATACGATACTCAGATCTGGCGCTGACATGTCATGCTGTTCCCATTCTACTCACACACTACCGCGTCCCAATCCCACAGAGCCCTCCGCCGCATCCTCCTCCCACCGCTCAACGAACCCGTCTTCTTCTCCGATGTCATCCTGGCCGATATCCTCACCTCATTCGCTAAAGTTCTAGGAGATATGTGGATCTCAGGCTGCCAGATCTGGGGAGGGGGCATCACCCAGGGGAGAGTCAGTCAGGGCGGTTGGTCAAACTGGGTCACTCTTGGAATGGTCAGGTGGGTCAACATTTTCCAGGTTTGGGGCATGATGGCCTTTCCAGCCCAGCTCCAACGTGATGGTCAGCAGTGGATAGTAGCTGATATACCGAATGTCCGCAGCCTCCCTTACGTGCTGCGATTCCGTCAGTGCATGTTGGAGTACTACCAATCCTCTTGGACATCGCCTCGACCTCTCGCGAATGCCCTCAAATACTTTTCCGCCTTCCCCGTTATCTTCCTGTCTGCCGCACAGAAGTCTGTTCTGTCCGAAATTGCTTCAGCAAAAGGCATGACAGTTCAAGAACTGGGAGAGAAACACGATAGGTGGTTTGGCGAACATCGATTATTCCGATTATGGTTGTTGGCCGTCGTGGTCAACTCCATGTACAGCTTCTACTGGGACGTCGAGCTTGATTGGGGACTAGCTCTGTGCGAGGTTGATACGTGGCTCGGAACGAGTATGGGATCAAAGAATGGTCAGGGACGAAGGGAAGGGCTAGCCAGCGGACTGCTTGGGAGTCCAGGTCTGGGCAGAGGCGGACGGAGGAGAGACTCGGCAACTCTTTGGACGAGAATACGGAACCTGTTCACTCGCCCACTCACGGTCAACCACCAAAGATCGCCATGTCCGACACCGGGCCCGAGCTTCGCGCATCCTCATCCGGCCTCTTCGCCCGAATCTCCACCACGACTCAGCCTCAACCCATCGCTGATCACCACAACGCCCAAATCGATCTTTGCTGTAGGCCTCAGACCGACTCTCCTCTTACCAGACCCGCTAGTCTACCATCTCTTCACGATCATCGACCTGATCCTGCGCTTCACATGGTCACTGAAGTTGTCCAGCCACTTGCACACCATCTCGGAGATCGAGAGCGGGGTGTTCATGATGGAAGCGCTGGAGTTGGTTCGGCGGTGGATGTGGGTCTTCGTGCGAGTCGAGTGGGAGGCGGTCAAGATGGGCGAAGTGACTAGGTTCGGTCAGGCCCATTCTCGCGCGTCTACTGCCAGCACTGCAGCTGGATCAGGATCAGGATCAGGATCGGGATCAGGGTTAGGCATCGGCTCTGGGTCTGGAGCAGGAGCAGGATTGGGAGCAGGGTCTGGAGCAGGTAACAAGGTCGTCTGGGATAGCGAGGGTGATAGATGATTTGCATACTTGGGCGCATAAGACAACAAGACGATGATTGTTCATAGATTCTGGTAGAATTGCATGCGTATGGTACAACATTTTTGAGTGATGCTCTAAACGATTATTGCGGGTCACTCGTGATATGGTTGATGCAGTTGAATTGATGCTCGATGGTGATCGACTAGAGCTGATTACTGCTACTGCGTCGGTACAAGACAAGAGACAAGAATGAAGGGAGATTGCAGATTGAGTTGGTGAATGAGGCGACAATCGATATGTGAAGCTGTGATCAGAGTAGGAATCACCACTTTCTACCAAATGCTTTCTGCAAGTAACAAGTACCAAGCACATGATCAGCCCATCAGTCAGCAAGACCCCAGCAGAGCATCGTAGATGGCAAGAGGAATATAATATGATACGCACCTGGACGCAATTCTTGAATGCCTGGAACTCTTCCGCGCACATGTCCTTGGAGACCTCCTGATATGATTTACCAATACACTTCCCATACGCGACGGACTGTGTGCGTGAACACAGTATCATCAGTAATCAGTTGCATCGCAGCACTCGAGTTCTTGGCTGACACAGCTTTATGCCAAGAGCACCAAGGCCATAGCGATGATGCTGATCGTGGTGACGTACCTGGGCAGAACACTTGCTGCTGGCCTTTGCGAGCGTTTTGAGAGGTTGCGTATCCTTGAACCGCGCTGCGGGAGGCGGCATCTTGGGGCTGTGGGCTGTAGGCTGTGGGCTGTGCTGCTTGCGTCCACGTCCGCTAGCTATACGAGCGATGAAGAGCTGCCTACGATCATTTGTGTCTGCGATGAGAGTGGAGGGTTGAGTGCGTGCAATGAGCATTGCGACGGGAGTATATCGCCTTAATTGATCCTCCACATAAACACTCGGCGGGGACAGTGTTCTGGAGTAGACTACTCGTAGTTCATACAGGGGGGTTAAGCCGAAGCTGTATCTACAGTTATAGCATCTGACTTAGTATCCCTCTTCTTGTCACTCGACACCCAACATCCATCCAGACAACACGCGCACACGCCTGCCAACGCGAAGATAGCTACAGAAAACATTTCATTGCGCATCGCTCAGCTCAGACGTACCGTAGAAGGCCATTGATAATCGCCCAGGCGCACGGCGCAATTCAATTTCAATCACCCTTTCGCTTTCGCTCTAGCGTCTTTCATCTTTCGCCCTACGTCTCTCGTCTTTCAACCCTCGTGAACCTGGTCAAGAGGCGCTTCAGGCCTGTTTGACCACCGCTCGATATCGTGTTCGACAACATGTCCTGGCGTTTGGGGAAGAGTGAGTCTTGTCTGTCTCTATCCTTCTCCACACATCTCTTCACTCTGCTCTCACCGTCAGTTACCCAGGAGGAGGGCGCGTGACGGCGCACGTCGCAGCCACAATGAGACTGAAGAGTATCGCGCTGATACATTCCTCACCAACCCGCAGAGATAAAGGAGTCGGGCCTGATCCCGCACAAACACCACTCGAACCAGTCCACCCCCTCTGGTTCGGGCCTGGGGTCCAGATCCACCACCCCGACACCGGGCAATCCCCATCCGGGCGAAGTGTCCGCCAGACCCGTGGCCCGCAGTGGCATGCTCAAGATCCGAGTCACCGCTGCCAAAGGTCTCAGCTTGCCGCAAGGTGGTGAGTGCCCCGCGTTCACTCAGTTGAGCACTACTAACGCGACCTTGTCTCCCTTCCCTTTCACGCGATTTCAACGTAGTCCCCGTGCCCGCACCGATCCAAGCGGCGCTTACGTCCGGCGCGACCTCTTCGCCGCGCGTCACAACGAACCCGCGCGCCAACCGCGACTCCCTGCAGCGCAAACAGCTCTGGTGGCTGCCCTACATCGTACTAGAGTTCGACAAGAACGAAGTCCTCGTCGACGCGCTAGGAGGCGATCTCTCAGGCCCAGTATGGATGTACAGCGCGACGTTCGACGTCAGTCGTATCAGCGAGATCAGCGCGACGGCGTATCTCAGGACGCAGCAGCCTCACTCCCATGGTGAAGACGGGCAAGGTCACGGCAGCGTCGGCGCAGCCGAAGGTCAGGAGGAAGGTGAAGATATGGGCAATTCCGATCTGTGCTTGGGTGGAATCCGCTTCACACCGAACCTCGAGTCGCTGGTGAGTCTCGTCTCGATATTCACCTGATCTTGTACGCGGGAAGAGAGCTCATCCGATATTGACAATCGCGTCACAGCAAGTCACAGACGAATGGTTCCCCATCCAAGGCGGATCTGGTGCTATCCACGTGCAGGTCTCTTTCAAGTCTGCCCAAGTGAGTAATAGTCCTCCGTGTGATGGCTTTGACTGAATGCTGACTTCCACTCAGCAACCTCTCACCATCGACAGCTTTGAGCTGCTCAAGGTCATCGGAAAAGGCAGCTTCGGCAAGGTCAGCTGTTGATCGAAATACGTTACGAATTGGAGCTGATGTCTCTTTTCACGATACAGGTAATGCAAGTCCGTAAACGGGACACTCTACGAATCTACGCACTCAAGACACTCCGCAAAGCGCACATCGTGTCCAGATCAGAAGTCACCCACACTTTGGCCGAACGAACAGTCTTGGCACAAGTCAACTGTCCATTCATCGTCCCCTTGAAATTCTCCTTCCAGTCGACCGAAAAGCTGTACTTGGTCCTAGCGTTCGTCAACGGTGGTGAACTGTTCCATCATTTGCAGCGCGAAGGCAAATTCAACGAGACTAGATCGAGATATTATGCTGCGGAGCTGCTCCTTGCCCTCGAGCATTTGCACGGCTTCAACGTCATCTACCGGTGAGCTAGCGTGCTATTGTTGGCTGCGCAAACCTTTCGAGCTGATACGTTTCTGCAGGGATCTGAAACCTGAAAACATTCTGCTCGACTATACCGGACATATCGCATTGTGCGACTTTGGTCTTTGCAAACTGAACATGTCTGCATCAGACACCACGAACAGTGAGTGGAGCGCTGGTCTGTGAACGCACTGAGCTGACCCGGACATTGCGTCATCAGCCTTCTGCGGTACACCAGAATAGTGAGTCTGACGCATTCCGGTGAATATCCGTTATACTGACATCTTACTCAGCCTCGCACCAGAACTGTTGTCTGGTCACGGCTACACCAAATGCGTCGATTGGTGGACTCTCGGCGTGCTCTTGTACGAGATGGTGCGTTTGTAGCTTTCGTCCTCATGGAGTAATCTGCTGATGACATTGACGCGCAGCTCACTGGTCTCCCTCCATTCTACGACGAGAACACGAACGAGATGTATCGCAAGATCCTCACGGACCCCCTCCGATTCCCCGATGGAGTTGGCTCCGAAGCGCGCTCGCTCCTTACCCAATTACTCAATCGCGATCCCGCTCGACGCCTGGGAGTTCACGGTGCGCAGGAGATACAGGAACATCCCTTCTTCGCTAGACATATCAACTTCAAAAAACTGTGGAACAAGCAGATCCACCCGCCATTCAAGCCTGCAGTTGTGAGTTATTTTCCCGTCTTCAGCCATTCTCTGCGATCAGTGGACTGATAAATTGATACCTGGTGATTGATTGTGTTTTAGGCAAGCGCTATTGACACGTCGAACTTTGACGAGGAGTTCACGTCCGAAGTTCCGCTGGACTCGGTTGTCGATGATTCACACTTATCGCAGACAGTACAGCAGCAATTGTGAGTGCTCAATGCATAATACCCTGCCAAAGGCTGTCGTGCTGACTTTGACGCGACTACCGTAGCGAGGGGTTCTCATGGAGCGTTTCTCCGCTCGGCGAGAGTGTGGGGAGGTACTAGCCGTGTATCCATGGCATGACAGGAGGTTATGACATATCGCGATCAATATCCACCGTGTCTGCGCAGATGTAGCTGTATGATGGGTGATGGATGATGGATGATAAATAATGGGTGAAGGGTGAAGGCGAGCTGGAGTGGTATCCGAGGAATTGTGTGCATGTGTGATTCAGTACGATTTGCGTGTGCGTGAGATGTATTTGTGCCTTTGCTTCATGCAAATATGATCTCGCTACGTATGTCGTCAGCTGCACGAGTAACAGCAGTGTGAGGAGAAGTAGATGAAGTAGAAGAAGACCGCCGGCAAATACCGGTCCAGAGTGCCGGATCCCCGAGGTGAACCCCTTCCGGGAGTTCCGGTCCGGAGCGGTCCATAGTGAAAGTACAGCTGAGATGAGATGCACGATATTTACAGCTAGCTCAATGCTTTGCTTGTTGCAATCTATATTTTATACTATTGCGTACTCCATCGCTCATCGCTCGCTCGCTCACACCTCACCTAATCGACTCCTCACTTGTTCGCTTGCTCGAGAGACTCAATATTGAATAATCAATCTAGAAGCTACCGAAGTGATCAACGCCAACATGCCAGGAAACACTCAAACCGCCGTCGTATGCCATGGTGCTGTTGACCTGCGTAAAGTGAGTGCAAGTCCCTGTACTGTTGTACTGCTGTACTGTTGTGCTGGTATGCTGTTAGCATGCAGGACCGGGATGGCACACGGCGCAGTGCAGAGGGGCTCCAGTATCTTCGTGGGACTGCTTCCTCGTAGCTGTGCTGGAGATGCCGCTGCGCTATCGAGCGAAACGCGTCGCAATGAGCGATATACTGACAATCGTGTTTCACAGGAACAACGCGAGGTACCCCAGCCTGGTCCGGGAGAGGTCCAGATTCAAGTCGGCGTCACTGGCTTGTGCGGGAGTGATTGTGAGTCGTGGTTCTGCTTCTCCAATCCAGCTATTACACCTGCGTATGAAGACAATACTGACGCTGCGTGCGTGTAGTGCACTACTACCTACACGGAGCAAACGGTATCTTCAAGATCCGCGAACCGCTCGTACTAGGGCACGAATCCGGCGGAATCATCACCGCCCTCGGCGAAGGCGTCAACCCAGGACTAAAATTGAATGTGGGGGACAAAGTCGCCATGGAAGTGGGAGTCTACTGCAAGTCTTGCAAGCAGTGCAGGAAGGGCAGGTACAATCTGTGTGCCAATATGCGGTTCGCATCTTCGGCCAAGACTTTCCCCCATCTAGACGGCACGCTGCGGGAGGTCATGACTTGGCCTGCGGAGTTGGTTTACAAGTGAGTCCCGCCTCGAGCTCCTACCCTCGAACGAGAGGGCGCACAAGCCTCCGAGCGCCTTCTTCCGCACCACGCCTGGCTCATAAATACGCAAATGGCATCTGCTGACAGCATGCTCCGCCAGACTCCCGCCCGGCCTGCCGCTCTCGCTCGCCGCGCTCGCCGAACCCCTCTCGGTAGTCCTGCACGCCTGGCGCCGCGCGTCCCTCACACCGGGCGCGCGAGTCCTCGTCATCGGCTGCGGGGCCGTAGGCCTGCTCACCGCGGCCCTCGCTCGCGCATCGGGCGCGACGGCGGTGATCGCGCTCGACATCGACGAGGGCAAACTGGCGTTTGCCGAAGAACAACAGTGGGTGACGGGCACGTTCGCCCTCCCGCGCGGACCCAGGGTTAGCGGCCTCGACGCGCTGGAGCTCGCGCAGCAACATCATGAGTTGCTCAAGAACTCGGAGCCGGTGCAGAAGGTTGAAGGGCTCGAGGATGGGTTCGATGCTGTGTTCGAGTGCACGGGTGTCGAGAGCTGTATGCAGCTTGCGCCGATGGTGCGTGGTGTCTCTCTTCTTCTTCTTCTTCTTCTTCTTCTTTTCCCTCGCCCAACATGATACGCGACGCCACGCTACTCCATCTCTACATCATATGAGAACAAGCCTTGTACTGACTGATCCCCCTCTATAGGCCGCAGCAATAGGAACCAAAGTCCTCTTCGTGGGGATGGGCACCAAAGTGCTCTCACTCCCTTGCGGCCCCTCTCTGCTATCCGAAGTCGACTTAATCGGTGTATTCCGATACGCCAACACCTACCCCGACGCACTGGCTTTGCTCGCATCAGGCAAATTGGGCGATGTGGGCAAGATGGCTTCCCACTATTATCCTTTGGAAGACGCGGAAAAGGCGTTTGAGGATCTGAAACGCGGTAAAGACGAGAACGGCAAGACGGTCATCAAGCCTATGGTCGGTAACCTGGATTTGATCAAGAATGAGCAAAAGTAGTGGGTTGGCTCTGGCTCTAGCTCTAGCTCCATTGTGCTAGGAGCGCAAGGGCGCGAGAGTGCAGGGGCGCAGAAGCGCGAAAGGCTTGAAAGGGTTAATGTTGTAGCTCTAGTCTGAATAGGTGGTTGAACAAGCGAGAAGTACTATATGATTCATGAGCCTGACACCATATAGAGGTTCTGGCGTGCACATATCCACATAACAAAAGAAAACTCTATGCATGACTTCTTCGTTGACTATTTATTGGGCTGTTGTACTTCTCCGCTGTTGATGTCTTCCCTGATTCCTCGCGACAGAACCGTCAGATGATTCCTTCGTGACCAAATCACTCGCCCGCTCACTCGCGGCTCGAGCTAGCGACGATACCTGATCGTCCACCCATGACCTCCGCCAGAGGCTTGATGTCGTTCCACCAGACATCTTTGCCTGTCCTCAACTTCATATCGGTATGCTTCTTGACTTCGTCCATGGTGGCATAGACGATCTTGCTCCCTCTGATCGCAATCATGGCCGCGGTCTCACTGGAGTACGACTTGGCTTTGTGGCCGGTCGCAGCAGCGTTGCGGGTCGGCGTGCTAGCCTTGTGGTGTGGTGACGCTTGCGAGTTGGGCGTAGCGTGCTTCTCGAGGAACTGCATGCATCGCAATGCCAGTCGTGCGGCGCGAGTACGGTCCAAAGGCGATGGAACACCGCCTTGCAGTGTGTGACCGAGGGATGCTGATCGTGCGTCGAACAGGTCTTTGCCCTCTTCGGCGAAGATCTTGGTGAGCACTTCAGTAGTGTAAATGCTAGAGGCCTGTTCGGATCTAATCGCATACTCATCAGCCAAGTAACAAGGCGAAAGATGTATGTTGGGACTCACTTGATGACCAAACGGCCCTCGCTCTTGCCCTTCTCGTCCAGGTTATAACGCTTGCGCAAGAACTCGACGTCTTCTTGGAGGATTTTGAGCGAAATGCCATTCTCGGGCGTGTACACAAGAACCGCGCCGACCTGTGAACACATGACATTGCGTCAGCTGATCCATCATGTGGTCTCATCAGCTACGGCTGAGTCGCACTCACAGCGAGCGCGCCCAATGCGGCGATGTATCCGCTCATTCCACCCTGTGTCTCGACGACGAACACTCTGTTTCTGCTAGCTGATGCACTCTGCTTGATGCTCTCGCATGCGTCGACAAGTGCGTTCAGTGAAGTGTCACTTCCGAGAGAGAAGTCGGTGAGGGGTACGTTGTTGGATAAGGTTGCGGGAAGGTGGATCATAGGAATTTGGAAAGCGGGGTAGCTTGCTCGGTGTTGCTCAAGCTGGGAAACGGCGTTGAAAGCTTCGAATCCTCCGACCACAAGCAACGCATCAAGACCGTGACGCTGGAAACCGGCCGCAACGTTGCCAAGGTCAACCGAAGGTAGTGTTCGGTTAGTTCCGAGCTCAGAACCACCTCGAGTGGTCCAGGTGTCCACTCGCAACCAGGAGAGCTCCGCCACGTTGTCGTCCAGTAAACCGTCGAATCCATTGTAGATCGCGACAGGCGTGTGGCCGCGGTTGTGACAGAAGCGGACTGCTTGACGGGTAGCAGCATTCATTCCACCAGCAGGAGCACCGACGCTGAAGGCCGATACTGGTCAGCTTCCGGTATGGCGGCTTCGAAATAACGGAAACTCACTGGATGAGACCAATGCGAAGTCGTTGGTTCTCCGGGATCAAGGCCTTCGAGTCCAACGCAGAACTGATCTGGAAAGCTTGCAACATCTCCTTGAACTCGGAGTCGCGGAATGACATTGCTTTGGCAAAGTCTCGGGACTCGATGGCAGCGGCGACAGCTTGAGTCTGAAGAGCGAAGAAGCAGTCAGTGAGCATAGATCTGGGAGGGGAAAAGAGATTCTATTCACCTGAGCAACAGCTTCGAGAAGAGGTACTTTGGTAATCTTGTTCTCTTGGATACCAATCATGTATGAAGGTGTTTCAGGTGTGGCGTCTAAGAGCGCTTGGACGGCCTGGACACCTTGCAATGTGGGCTGGAAGCAGAAGAGTAGCATGTCAGATTGTCAAGTTGATTCAGAATAGACTACTGGCTGCAGTATGTCGATTGATCACTCACCAGGATTCTGTCCATTGCACAGGGGTTACCACCTCGCTGAGTGTGACCAAGGGTGGTTACTCGGGTGTCAAGACCAAGTCTGTCAACAAGCACTTGCTTGACGGCGTCCGCCTTGATGGGTTTGAGATTACGGTCAAGTGCGCCCTCAGCGACGATGACGATGGACTTGCGCTTGCCGACCATTCGGTGCTAATCAGACGCGTCAGTGCCAATTCGATGTTAGACCGTAATTGTATGGGGGACTTGAGACTCACCGACTTGAGCAGGTCACACATCTGCGTCTCCCAATCATCGGACGATGGCGGGTTCTCGGGGATGTAGACGAAGTCTGCACCCGTAGCCACACCGGCGAGGAGGGCGAGCCAACCACAGTGTCGACCCATCACTTCAATGACGAAAGCACGCGAATGGGAAGAGGCGGTGGAGGAGATGGAGTCGATCGACTCGCAGATCCGGTGTAGAGCGGTGAGTGCTCCGATTGTCAGATCGGTCATGGCCATGTCGTTGCTGTTGACGTGAAAAGTGATCAGTTCATGGCCGCGACAGTGTATGGTATAAATTGTGAGGCTTGCTGGACGTACTCGATGGATCCCACTAAGCCGACGATGTTCAAATGCCCATAAGCGTCCTTTTGCTCATCGTCAATCTTGCCTGCATGACAGGAACAGCGTTAGCATCAACACATTCCGTTGCGCCACAGAGGATTATTACTCACCCTGCTGGTACAGCTCTGCGACCAAACTGGGCCATTCTCCTCTGAGCTTGTCTGCACCCGTAAGACTACCATCTCCACCGCAGACCGCCAAGCAGTCGATACCGTATCGGATAAGGTTGTGCGCTGCGGTCAAACGGCCTTCTCGTGTACGGACTGCTCGGTGTGCACAGGATAAATCAGCTTGGCTCTCACTTGACTGAATGAGTGGAAGGCGCAAGATGACGCACAGGAAGGGCATCGTGATGATCCGATAAGAGTACCGCCTTCTCCGAGCCAACCCCTGACATCGTCCCATCCTACTCTCACGATATATCTGCCTTTGAGCGTACGTCCCTGCTCGTCCTGCTCGTCCGCAACGACGACATTCTGCATCCCTAAAGCCGCAGCTTCGTCCATATCGCCTTCTCCAGCACCGTCTCTCAGCAGACCACCGAAGCCGAAAGACAATGGCGCGTCGGCCAGAGGCACAATGGAATCGGGATCAGCGTAGTTGACGCCGTGGCGTTTCTCTTCTTGGTCGAATGCCGAGTCAAGCTTTAGGCTAGCTGCCTCGAGCTCAATTTGCTTCGAGGGCGGCAGCGAGGAGAACGACACGTTCTTCGTAGGTCGGAGTTGAGGTGATTGAGAGACGGACGGAGCACGAGTCACCGCTGGCGTAGGCTCAGACGTGTTTCCGCGCACCAAGCCTTCCCAGCCTTCACGGATGATAAAGGCTTGGCATCCTCTGGCGATACTTTGACGGACGACGGCGCGGACTGCGAGTCACCCACGACTTCTGTCAGCAGTTCTCCAGGCGGAATTGAGGATTACATCGATCCTCAGAGTGACAGGCAAACGTAAAGTAGTGACTCACCCGCAGCGTTCATACCGGCACTATCACCTCCACTAGTCAACACGGCAATCTTCTTCTGCCTTATCGGTTTCTCAGCCTTTGCCCCAGCTCCAGGAGCAGCAGGGGCAGCCTTCTCTCCTTGGCCATTCTGCGTCTCTCCTTCAGTGACGCCTTCCAGATCTTTCGTCTGTCCTTCAGCGGAAGCAGAAGTAGGGGAAGGCGACGAAGGAGTCATCGCTTCTGATTGTTGGGCAGCTACGTGATTCGGGTTCTTTTCCACATCTGCAAAAGTCTCTCTGATCGTTTTGCTAGACAGCATCTTGGTTGGGCGCGAAGGTTGTGTCCCAGTGTTATCTTGGTTTTCGTGACAGATGTACGAAGAGATGTAGTAACTAGTTGTATACTCGCACGGTATATAATTTTAGTGGGGAGAGGGACGGCTAGCGGGATGACGTACGGTGGGTGCGGCAGTGGCATGGCAGTAGTAGACCGGAATTTTCCATTTTTCTCGGGAACACGTGGAAAACGAGTCGCTTAGGCCATCCATACAGATCTCTCATCGGGCTATCTAGATTACTATGCATACAAACGTGGTTCCACCGTTCATTAAACGGCTTGCGATTCTATCCTCTTGCCTCCATGCTCTAGCTGCGATATGTTCCGATGGCATACTCTCCAGTCTTCCATCAGACTTCAGACTTCACCGTTCATTGCTCGACGTGATGCCAAGCCCTTGACGCATCACGTCTGCATCAAAGATGGCATCGTGGGCGAGATCAGACAGCTTCTGTAATGCCATTTGCTGTGTTGCCAGGATCTGCATTATCAACCATATCCTTGTCAGCTATGCCATGGATTGTCTAGTGCGACAGTAAACAGCTCACCTCTGCCACTTCAGCCAAAGCCTTTTCGTCTCCCAGCCATCCTTCCCTCCCTTCGACCGCCCGGACTTTTCTTCGTCTTCTAATCTCCTCGAGCTGACCCCACAGCTCGTTGACCTGACCCAACAATCTTCCTCTGGCAGCAGCACTCCGGGGCGTACCGTATCCTTGGCTTTGCTGCAACAGCCCCACACTGCCATTGCCATTTCTTGCATTCTTCCCCTTTCCTTCCAATTCAGCCTTGACGCCGTCCAGAACTGCTTGTGTCTCCGCCTCTTCTTGCCTGAACGCCGATGACTGCATCAGAGGTACGTATTGCGGTGTTTGCGCTGTAAGGTGTATCAGGCGCTGGAGCAGTTGTGTTTGTTGCGCTTGGAGGTTCGTCAGCCGTATAGAGGCGGATAATGAGGTTTGGCGGGTATGTGAAAGAGCTTCGTTGATGTTCTGTATGGCAAAAAATCACAGTCAGCTTTGAACGGACTTCATATTTGCGAGAAGGTGACATGTTGAACACTGCCGACTTACCTTTGACAGCTGTTGATGCACGCTAGCTAGATTCTCCTGTTGCTGCTCCCGCTTCTTGACATCCGCCCAACCGACAGCGAGGACAGGCACCATACTGGTGTAATTGCGGCATTAGCGATAGCTTCCATGTCAAAATATATTCGAGCTACTCACGTATTAGGATCAGGGTTATCTCTCAACGCCTTGGCCCACTTGGCATCATCATTCGCTCCTGCTGGTCTGCCATATCGAGAGCTTGTGCCTTCCTCAACCACATTGTAGAAGAAATACTGTTCGGCATAGCTCGTTAGATTTATCATGAATGATATAGGGCCAGCTACACTCGACTCACCTTGAATCGACAATCGGGGCTGTTCGAGTCCCACGCGCCTTGGACCTGCTTAATCCTGCTCTCTATATCCTGCTCCTGCCGTGGCGCACCGAACGGATTGGCGCTCGTGGATGCGCCTAAGCTTGTGCTGCTAAACAAAGATGGATTTGCCGGAGCGTTTGTGCTGGCACCGAAGTTGTTTGTGGACCCGAAGAGTGATGGCTGTTGCTGCTGTTGTTGTTGTTGTTGTTGTTGTTGTTGCTGTTGCTGTTGCTGCTGCTGCTGCTGTTGCTGTTGTTGGCCAAACCCGCCAAAGAGACTGCTCCCGCCCTGTTGAGGCTGTTGTTGATTTTGGGCAGTCGACCCAAACATCCCCGATCCAGCAGCTGGCTGAGTCGTAGACCCAAACAGACCACTTCCTGCTGGCTTAGCTGCTGTTGAGCCGAACAATCCACCGCCTCCCGTCGTACTGTTATTGCCGAATAACGATGATCCTTGTCCCTGGGCAGCTGGAGCAGCATTGGTCGAACCGAACAAGCCTCCTCCTTGCGCTGCCTGGGAAGTGGAGCCGAACAGCCCGCCTCCGGCTTGCGGCTGTTGTTGTTGCTGTTGTTGGTTGGTAGACCCAAAGAGACCTCCAGACTGCTGTGTCTGGCCTGGTTGCTGAGTCGATCCGAACATGCCACCTGATTGCCCAGGCTGGGTAGTGGATCCGAACAGACCGCCGCCAGTCGATTGGCCACTCTGCTGCTGAGGCTGACTCGTCGATCCAAACAACCCCGTCGACTGTCCTGCGCCGGGCGCACTGCCAAAGAGCCCCGGCTGTCCTTGAGCTTGCGGACCGGTAGTCGAGCCAAACAGCCCGGTTCCGGATTGACCAGCTGCTCCTGCTCCTGCCCCTGCGCCAGATGCTGAGCCGAACAACGAGGTGGAAGCAGCTGGATTGGAAGGTTGGTTTGGTGCGGCACCAAATAGACTGCCTCCTGCACCTCCAGCGTTATTGGGCTGTTGCGGATTAGGCGTCTGGAATCCGCCGAATGTCGGTGCAGCGGCAGGCTTAGGTGCGCCTGGAGAACGAGCAAGCGGTGTCAGCCCCTATCGAGGTCTTCGGCCGCTTACTCAGCTCACTCACCGAACGTGAAGGACATCGTGCTTTGTCCCAACTATAGATAGACTGCTGTGAAAAGCTGAGCGAGAGGTAGACTTGATGACAAGGTGGTAATGATCAACACGCATCAAGCATCAAAAGTAGACAGACTGTCACTCGCGACTGCTCTCTCAACCTACTGCCACATCGGCAATATGACCAGGATAGTATGGGCTCGGCGATATAGACCACGTGATTCTGCCCTTCCACTTCCCTCCACTTGAGGTGTCCTCTTGCTCTGGACTGGGACTGGTCATAGCAGTGTATGAGCTTCGTACCAGAGGACATGTACGACCTATCGTGGTGTAGCGCAACGAAGCCTTAGTCATTATGGCCACAGTGGTCACTCTGGGCTCGCTCAGATCGGGCGTGGGTAGCAGATCCCTGTCCAGGGCAGCGTGTCTCGCGAGACCTTTTCATCCGGCATCACACCAACGCGCACAATCCACACAACGAACATTCTCCCACTTGGCTTCCAGATCAGAGCACCAGCCGCACCAGCCATACCGACGTACCTGGACATACGTGACGATCCGCTCCTACTCGACCACCAATGACATCAAAGATAGTGATCGCGAAAAGGTCCCCGAGGCCCTACGCAGCTCTTATGATCGACTGCGGCCTGTAGTGGACACGTTCGAAGCCCCTATCGACTGGGCGGTAGCGTACGGGAGCGGGGTGATGAAGCAGGCTCAAGCGAAGGCGGGCGAGGTGCGTCTCCTCTTTCTTCTTTCTACTAAACCGCGGACTGACGGACGAGAATGCAGCCAGCGCCATTGACGGATTTCCTCTTATCGACGCCTTCGGCAGAGGAGTTTCATACGATCAACATAGCTCACAACCCCTCTCATTATCCTCTTTATGCGAGATTGCTCGGCGGCGGCTTCGTTGCGCGGGTCCAAGAAGCGTACGGAGCGGGAGTCTGGTATGTGACCATGGTCGAGGTGGACGGCTTGGTGAGTTAGTCATCTTCGCTACTACTACCTATGCTTTTCTATCTAAAACTATATCGAATGTCGGTGAGGTGCTGACGACACCGTTATGCTACCACCTATAGTCAATAAAATACGGTGTGATCTCCACTTCTGCCCTGATAAAAGACTTGGAAGAATGGACGACGTTCTACCTCTCTGGGCGGCTACACAAAGTCGTCCTGCCCCTCATCTCTCCGCCCTCTGATTCTTCTCTGCACGGAGCCCTCACCGCCAACCTGCGCGCAGCGCTCTCCACTTCCCTCTTACTGCTCGAGGCCAACGACAAAGGGCAAGCCGGATTCACCGAGGATGAGTTATGGGAGAAGATTGCCGGACTGAGTTATTCGGGGGACCCACGGATGAATGTCCCCGGCGCAGAGAACCCGGAGAAGGTGCGCAATATCGTCCGAGGGCCTGGAGCGCGGCATGGTTTTAGGAGGATGTACGGGTCTTTCCTGGATGAGTTCGGGATCACACCTGCGCGAGAGACGAAGGGAGGAGACGGACGAAAGGGCTGGGAATGGGAAGGACAGGGGGAGATGAGGCTTACGGTGAGCTGTGCGATGCACGAGTATCTCAGCAGCTCATAACATTCTCTTGCACTTCTAGCAATCTATCGACGCGCAACACCACGCGCTACTAGCGTCGAGACTACCTATCAACCTACAAAAGAACTTGACCACACGCTTCCCTCAACCGAAAGACGAGGTCGCGACCACTTCGTCAAAAGAGAAAGAAGAGCTTTGGCTCAAACCAGTGCAGGACGCACAATTCCGCACGGTCTTGTCAGAAGGTCCGTCCCTGTCCCTTCACCGAGATGAGCAGATGTCTGATTATACTCTGGTCACGCAGAGCTGCGCAAGATCATAGGTCCGCCGGCACTGCGACAGTCCATCAAAGGTCTTTTCACGGCTGGTCCGGTCAAGAGCTTCTGGTACAGCTTGGCAAAGGTCCAGAAGTGGTTCCAGGGCAGGAAAAGCGGCAAGTGATCTCGCAATCAAGAGCGATCAAGAGCGATCGGATCATCAGTACATTTGTCTCCGAAGTAGCGTCGTGAGCACACGATCAGTCGATACCCAGCATTCAGTATATACAGTGACGACTCATAGTGATCTATACATACACCCTTGTCACATAAGAACTACATCATGCTACTCGTACTCTCGAACCTCCGTCGACACAACGCTCTTGTAGACACACATTCACTTGAGCACTCTGTCAAATGTCACTCCTCTGACAGACCCGCCCCGCATTGACGTCTTGACATTCTGGATGAAGCCTTCGCGGTTCCGACGCAGATCTTCTGCTGCCTCTGCAAGAATACGAAACATGATCAGATCGTTCGTTCGGAAACCGTCGAGATGCAGCGTACCTTTGTTCAGCGGATCGTCGGGGTTTCTGCAAGTGCAAGTTGTGTCAGGCGAAGTAAGAAAATCTGGCCGCTGATTTCAACTTACGGTTCAAGGAAGAGATACTGTACGCCTATCATCACTGATGAGAGATTGAGGACGGGCTTCCAATCTTCCCTCAGGATGTTGCTGTTATCGTATGCAGGGTCAGCTCGATTTCGGTTGTGCTCCAAGACGAGAGTCCAGGCTGCTGTAGATTGAGTTGCACTCACAGACAGACATTCCCCTCCAAATCGAGATTGGGATGATAGATCTTCTGCACACACCTGACCTTGGGCGGCTCATGCGGGTAATTCGCATTGATCGCAAACGTGAAAGTGAAGACGCCGCTTTTGTATATCCCCTCGTCGGGCGTGATGGTCAGGGTGAAGTTGAGCACGTCTGTGGGGTCGGGGAAGTGCGTCTTCATTGTTTCTGGGAGCTCGAGCTCTGTGAGGTCTGTGGTCGCATGGTCACATCAAGCGTAGTGTCAGCGATGTGATCTGAACACATGAAAGTGGTTGTGACGTAAGCTGAGAAGGCAAGGGAGGAACGCCTTCCGACTGTAGTGTAGCCGGAGAACGAGACGAAGCCGTCGCTGCGCTGATCGACCACTTGATCTCCTAGGAAAGCCAGAGAAAGACGAAGAGCAATAGAAAGAAAGAAGGCTGACAACAGACTCACCCTTCTGCACCCGTAATTGCGCAGCGGACATCTTGGGCTTCTTCTTATTCGCCGCCTCCTCATTTTTCTTGACGGACCATAACTAATCCCAGTGCAGCGTCAGCGAAGTGTTGCGAAGCAGTTGGCTCTGTGTCCCACGAGAGACAAAAACGGCGAGGGGTCGTGGGAAGGAGATGAGTCAGCACTCACTTTGATCATGATGTATCTTCTATCTACGGATAGTGCACCGATTGACAGGCGTTGACCTTTGGTGTCAGTGTGAACGCGGGATAGATCGAGAAGAAGGAATGTGAAGTAAGCAAGCTCGAGTAAGCAAGTGAGGATAAGAGGTTGATCGTACCGCATGTCGTTTATCTGGGTGATGCGCTGGAGCCCCGCAATTCCAGCTATAACCATGAGATTTGAGCTTCGATTCGAGAAGGCCAGTATGGATATTGTTTTGACCTATTCCTTCTAACTTTACTTCGCCCATACTTCACCCTAGGAGATCCACAACGAGAAGATGGCCTCGACAAGCGAGACGACGGCCGGCCCATCGCGCGAAGGATGGCATAGCGTGTAAGCCACTCCACCCACTTCACCCACTTCGCCTAGTCCATCCTGCCGTCGGAAGGATACCTGCTAACGAGCTGAGCCCGCTGACCTCGTGCTGGGTGATAGGACATTGAAGATACCGTTCTACACGCCTCAGCAAGCTGAAGTAGCGCGCAAAGCGTTGGATGTGGATCGGGAGCAGAATGGAACCTTTGTCGAGAGGACTTTGATCGTTGAGGGGGATGTGCTCGTTGTGTGAGTCTGGTCTCTCCTCTCTCATGTCGTCTTTGTCATTCCCCGACTACATATCGAACAGCCAGTATGACCAAAGACGTTTCTCGGACTATATTACGTCGCACACAAATGCAAATGCGCATCTCAGGCTAACACCCCTTGTTCGTCTTCTCGCACCTCTCCCACAATAAACGTTCACGTCCTCTCGCTCTCGCTCAACCACCGCTCGCGCTCGCCAGCTCGTACCTCGCAACAACAGTCCGCCTCCTACGCTTATCCACAAACTCCTTCCTCTCCTCCGTCGACCTAGTGATGCGATCCATGGAGGCGTTCGCGCCCGATCCGGACGTTCCGCCCTTAACGGACCAGCAGCTCGAGCAGAGGCGGAAAGAGGCTGTGGAGAAGACTGGTGGTGGGCGAGGAATCGAGTTGCGGGGTGATGGAAAAGGTGCTGGGAGTGGGGAGGAGGTTCGATAGGATTTCGTATCTACACTCGTGTCTGACTTTGATCGAGTCTCTCATGGACATCTGTCTTGTGCTTATTCAGCGGCGGGCAGGAGTAATGACACGCCTTTATGATATGTTTATCTTTCTGTGTCATCGAAGCACATTACACATGGGAGACAACTTGAAGCTCAAGCTCAAGCTGAGAATATTCGATACACATCTCTGCATTCATTACTACTAACCACCCGTCTAGCTGAAGAGCTTGTTCACGCTCGTGTTCCCCTCTGCATTCTTCTTCAGCACCTTTGCCACCGCCATCTCGAAATCCTCCTGTCCCACATACTGCCGTCTCTCTCGGAGCGCGTACATGCCTAAATAAGCAAACATCAAGTATCAGCTCGTTTCCTACGGTGTATCCAGACTGAGCAATGAAAAAGAACCCACCCGCCTCAGTACAGATACCTCGGACTTCTGCACCTGAACAGTGGCCCATCTTCTCCGCCAACGCACGGAAGTTGATTCCTCGTTGCAGCGACATCTGAGAGGATGCACATATTTAGCTTTGTCAGACAGGATTGCTGGCACTGGCACAGCTACACGCGCGACTCACCTTCCTCGAGTGGATCTTGAGAATGGTTATTCGCGCTTCGGGATTGGGAGGAGGGAACTCGATCTTCCTGTCGATACGACCGGGTCGTAGCAGGGCCGAGTCGAGGATATCTATACGGTTCGTAGCCATAATGACCTGTGCGAGAGCGTGCATCGTCAGCATATATTCGTCTGCTTCAATTGGGTCGCAGCAGAGCTCACCTTGATGTTCTTGGTCGCCTCGAAACCGTCAAGCTGGTTGAGCAACTCCATCATCGTCCTTTGCACTTCTGAGTCACCGCCGCCGCCACCTTCGCCTCCACGCGAACTACCGATGGAATCGATTTCATCCATGAAGATGATACTGGGAGCGTGTTCTCTTGCCATGACGAACAATTCTCTGACCATCCTACTTCCTTCACCGATATACTTCTGCACCAACTCGCTTCCTGACACTCTGATGAATCGACAGTCGGTGTGATGCGCTACTGCTCGTGCCAAGAGAGTTTTACCTGTTCCTGGTGGGCCGTAAAGCAAGACTCCTTTAGGTTGAGCGATACCCAAAGCCTCGAACAGTTCGGGATGTTTGACAGGCAGCTCGATGACTTCCTTGATCTCCTTGATCTGCTTGTCCAATCCTCCCACCATCTCGTATGTCGAATCAGGGACTTTCTCCACCATCATCAAAGAGACAAGAGGGTCGATCTTGTTTGGCAAGATCGAATGAAGCAAATATGAGTCGGCTCGCAACGCAACACGGAGATTGGGCGTGAGGGAAGATATAGGGATGTCCGGTGAGAAGTCGACGACTGGGGTCACAACGTCAGTCTGAGTCTTGACCCGCAGTCATGATGAACAGCGACTCACCATACTTTCCCTCGGGCTGCACCTTTACCAACACCTTCTTCTTGCCCATGACTTTGACGACCTCTCCAACGTAACTTCCTGGTTCCTGCAGAACTTGCAGCTCCTCTCGCAGTAACCGGACTACAGTGTCCGCTCAGCTATCATGGACAGTGACCAGGGGCAACTCGCTTACCTCTTGTGTTAAGTCCATTACGCTGAGCTTCCAATCGTCGCAGGTTCTGAGTCCGCTTGGTAATATCCAACTCGGCAGCTTCGATCTTGTTCTGGTAGTATGTCTAGAGTGCAATGCAATGTCAGCTCATGTCCGCTGCTTCACAACCTTTTGCTTGTACGAAAGCAGTACAGAGCGATGACTCACTTTGATGCTGCCTCCTGCCATAGGGGCCTTGAGGGGCTTTTGCGTGGCTACCGCCATGTTGAGCGAGGGGAACAGGTGGGCTTGATGAGGTGTAAGTTATTGTCGCCCTTGGGGGTAACGAGCGAAAGTTCGGTCCTGGTATCCAGTGATGCAGCAATGCTATATATGCTCGTCTAATGCTGAATGAAGTGATTTCGATCCAAGTGATATGGTTGAGATGGATGTCAATGCAATGAGCTCAGAGCAAGGACGCTGACGCTGACGCGCCTGGTAGCGGTGATAACGGGATGACGGGATCAAATGGACGATTCTTTGGCAGCTATTCACACGTCATTCCTCTCTTTCCTATAGCCGGATGTTGGATGATTGTTGTTGCATCGACGTCAATTGTTAAACGCGTCTCTATCAACCTCTTCGTCCATTGTTCACGACGCACAAGAGACAAGATGATTCTGCGGCATAAGATCTTTCATAAGTGAGCTTTCAAAATATACTCGATTGTTTCAAGCCAGCTCATCGATCATGCCTAGCTCGGTCCTTCTTGTGATCGGCTTCTTCCTCCTGCTCGCTACGTCCGTATGCGCAGACCCAGCAATATCACACGACCTACGGCACGTTTACACTGTTGGGAGCAGCGCAGATTTGCAGGCGAGAGCGAAACGACCGTCGTATGTCTCTCACGTGTCGAGTGATCTCACATGTAGGCCATTTGGCGAGTGCGAGCCATGTCCCCAGGACGAGGTGAGTGGTCAACTTCTGCTCTTTACGTGGGCGTCAATCATTCTGTCCATGGCAACGACCGCTATATCGCGCGTCAGGCTGTGCAACACTCTGGCTGCGATTTATCCGGCTCAGACCTCATGGTTCATAGGTTCTGTCGTGCTGACGACTTTTCACTTCTAACAGCTCGATCAACCATTCTGTCTCCCCTTTGGCAATCGCCGTCTACTACATTGCGTACTAGCAGCAGCATCAGACACCAAAGCTGGGGGATCAGGCGGGTCAGGCGGGCAATCAGGCGAAGTACCAGCGTGGGAAGCATGTGGAAAGGTGATCAAGAAGGAACGACAGGACTTCTGGGAATTTGTCGTGAGTCTGCTCGTTTTTGCGTCTTTTTGCCAAATTGCCAAGATCTCAGAGCAGAGCTTATGACGAACGTCTATGCAGACTGCAAATCTCCTGTTCCTTTTAATCGCCTTGACGGTATTATGGGCCAGAACATCGGCGTTGGCTACTGAGCAGTATAGACAGCTGGCAGCGAGGATCGGTATTCAGGGTGGAAGCTGGCGCACATGACATGCACATAGACATGACAGCATCCACTTCTGCTTCAGGCCGAGACGAAGCGTGACAGTGACTGTCTCCATCAGCTCATCGAGCGAAAACTCAAGGTACTTCTGTCACCATATTTGGCACAACAATCTGAGTGAAGATGCTGCATGGAGGGTATCATGTAGTTGACTTGAGATAATTGCTCGCCTTGATCTTTTCTCGACTCCTACATGACGTCGAACAGCAATAGATCGTCAGCAAGCCACAACAAAGATGGACAGACTTGATGATGGTCACTCACATATTCTTCAGCTTCCTCTTCTCTTTGACCGCATCAAACCCTGCGCCGCCCTCTGAGCTCAACTCGACCTTGTCCTCTGCTGCCTTGTGCGCTTTACTAGTATCATCCAATAATGTCCATAACCACGCAGGGTATTCTTCGTCCGGTAAAGCGACTGGATCAGGTTTATCCTTCAGAATCGAAAGGCCGGTCAGAGTCGTTCCTGGCAGACATGATGAGAGGGCTGCGGTAGACATCCAAATCAGTTCAGCATGCTCTTGAAGGACGACCTTGGACAGAACAGGTGCAACTCACCTTTGGCGCTTTTGGGTTTTCTGGGTTTCGGTGCGGATGACGAAGGAGAAGATGTGGAGGAGGATGCGATGGAGGACGATGAAAATGAAACGGCGGCGATCCTGATGGGATGTGTTATCCGCTTGGAAGCAGACTGACGTAGAGCAGCGGTGAGGGACATGGCGGCAGGTGTTGTCTGTTTTTAGCTATCGTGATGATACTTGGTATTTGGTTGAAGATGCTTGCAACGATGTAAAACGATCCATCAAGCACCAACGAACGGAAATCTCTGCCTGACGTGGCTATTCCTATAAGCTCAGGACTTGTCACGTGGTCTCATATAAGCTTATCAGCTCACCCGCCTTTTAAATGGCAGACGCGACGCGTTTGGCTGAACATGTTCAAAAGTCAGCCAAAGTAGCTGAGCAACATTACGTCGACAGCAACTCACCGACGTCCGACCCGTCAAGCAGCAGAATGTCGGAACCGTCTCCCGAAGCTATCTCGTCGGTGCCCTGTCACCTCAGCGGTATCACGAGAGTATGCTTTTCTCCCGATGGCGCGTGAGTCCGTCTTACCAATCTACCAGGTCGACCAAACCACGATAGACGTGACGTTGCTGACCTGGTCATCTTGGTGTTTGGGCAGAACGATCTTCACCGGTGGTTCAGACTGTCTGGTCAGGATACACAAGGCCGATAGCCCAGACTCCGAGCCTGGCTTCCACGATAATCATACCGACGCCGTGACCTCGCTCACATGTTCGGTGAGCTTGCCAAACGACCCTCGTTAGGGAACGGTTCAGCTGACGAGACGCAGAAAACGAATTTGATCTCTGCGTCAGTGGACAACATCGTCCGGCTCTTCTCGTACCCACAGAATGAGTTTGATGGGTATCTTACCCGCTCGTCGGGCGTGCCGATTCGATGGGTTAGCGTGGATAACGCCGGAGAGAGAGTAGCGGTCTGCAGCGAGTACGTCGAAAGCACTATAGCTTATGTGGCATGTAGGAGAGCAGGGAGCTAATATGGTGTCTTTTACAGCGATCTGCTGGTGAAGATTGTTCATGTCAGAGATCAGACTCGAGTCTCGTTGTTGTCGGACAACAACAAGAGCGTCAGATCAGCAACGTGGGACCCATCTGGGAGATATCTTGTACGTCAGCTATACGCGATCTTGAGCTGGCCTTGACGAGCTGACTCGTCTATCATATCTTTCCAGACAACGGCATCATGCGACGGGAAATTGAAAGTCTACGATACGACTGTATCTACTCCAATCTGTCTCAAGATATTGGAAGGCGTCATCGCTTCAAGCGATACCGAGTGAGCTACTGTTCCGCGAACCCGCCTTGGATGAAAGCTCATCGTGAAAATGCTCTTAGCTCGACCACATCTTGTTATGCTCAGTGGCATCCTGCGGGCAACTACTTTGCCGTCCCTCTACGAACGAACGGTACGTGTGTTTACGCTGCTCGACCAAGCCGCCCATGCTGATGAACAGTAGACATCGGCATAATCAGCCGTGAAGGATGGGCGAAACAGACTACCTTTACACATGACGGACCAAAAGCAGTCAGTCACACTCACTTCTATTCAGCGGCTAAAAAGCTGACTTGTGGTAGATGATTGGCGAGCTCGCTTGGTCGCCAAATGGCAAATACCTCGCAGGTTCAGCTGGAACAACAATCTACATCTGGTCTACCGAGAGTCGACAAGTCGTCGCAAAGCACTTGAACACCGAGGGAGCCATCTCCGGCCTAGCGTTCTCGCCCAGTGCCAATCTGCTCGCATACACTTCGTTGGACGGCTCATTCCACCGATGGAACGCTCCTATACCTTCTTCCCTTCCTGATCCGTTCACTTCTGAAGCTGCTCATGCGAAGAAGATCGAACGATTACTCGATGATGAGTTTGGCGATGCCGACGGAGATGACTTGGACGAGAAAGGAGAGGATTTGGAAGATGATGGATTGTTTGGCGACGATGGGTGGATAGTCGATGACGAGGGAGACTTTGGGAAAGACGACGATGAGAAGAAATGGAGTGGTGGCAGGACCGAAGTTGGTAAGTACTGATCAATGCGACTCCGGGACGTTGCGCTGAGCTGCTCTCAACGATCTCGCCAGTCAACGTCACCAAAGCTCAATCGTCGTTCTCTCCGGGAAGTACTGCGTTCAAGAACAAAAAGCGATATCTAGGTTAGTGGCCAAAAGTTCATATACAGATCTTTAACGCTGAAATGATGGTCGTGATTCAGCCTTCAATATGATCGGTGTGATCGACGCTACGGATCAAGAGACTCATAACGTCGTCAATGTCGAGTTTCACGACAAGAGCGCCAGAAGGGGATACCATTTCCAGGACCACAACAAGTTCACGCTGGCTTCGTTGGGCGAGCAGGGAATTGTCTATGCGTCTGTTGCCGAGGGTGACCAAACCTCGACAATCCACTATCGGCCATACGATTCCTGGGCTTCACAATCGGACTGGTCAATGTCGCTCTTACCCGGTGAAAGCGCTCTGTCGGTGGCAGTCGGTGGACCTGCAAGTGCGGAGGGTGGTCTGGGCAGTGTAGTTGTCGCTACCAGTAAAGGCTTTGTCAGGTTTCTGACCTCGAGTGGGATACAGAGATATCTCTGGAGACTGGGGGAAGAAGTGGTGACCATGGCAGCGGGTCGGGATAGCGTGATCTTAGTGCATAGAGAAGGAGGAACAAGTTTGGATGGTAAGTGAGACATTTACTGGTGATGCGCTGGAGAAACTGATCTCCTCTGCCTCACAGGATGTCAAAACCTCCGATATACGTTGATGGACCTCGATACGTTTGACGTCGTGCAGGAAGGCCGGATACCATTGCCAAAGAAGATCACTTTGACCTGGATAGGCTTTACGGCTGATGGCGTAAGCTGAGCGACTCCTTCGATAGATCGATAGATCGACAGCTCACCCCACGTTGTAGGTTCCGGCAATATTTGACTCGGTCGGATTGCTCTCGCTTCTGGATCGCCATAGGAGACTGGGTCAAGCTCGATGGGTTCCACTTCTAGACACCACCACTGGTCAGAGACGTGATGGCAAACAGGAGAACTATTGGCCAGTCGGGGTGACATCGACCCAGTTCACGTGTCTTATCCTGAAGGTGCGCCAATGCTCCAGGCTATCATCCTAATGCAAGTGAAACAATTCTGACCTTGCTTCTGATTTCCAGGGCAATGAAAAGGAGCCATGGTTCCCTCGACCGCTGATACAGGGGGTCGAGCTGCGCATGCCGATGCTGAATATCGACAACCAGCAGGGCAAGCTGGAGGAGAGGTGAGCATTCTGGTCCACTCAGCATCTTGGGGCGTCGTGGGCTGATGGATTCTTGTAGTCTGGCACGAGGCCAATTAACGCTTTCTACCTTGACCGACTCGTCAGATCCCGACGCCGATTATCTGATCAAAGAGCGCGAGATCGCACTGGACAAGGAGATGCTGCAGCTCGTACAAGGCGCATGCAAGGCGGACAACCTCCAGCGAGCACTGGATGTCGCACGGCTCATGCATAGCGCAGGAACGATCGAAGCAGCGGCGAAAGTGGCCGCGTTCTACCATCTCCCAGGATTACAAGAGCGGATCCAGGCTGTCAAGGCAGAGAAGGAGGGCAGACGACGTAAAGCGGAAAAGGAGAAACGGCGACGAGCGGAACACGGGTACTCGTCTGCTGCACCGATCGGCGCTGCTGCAGGAGCAAGCAACGGTCATGCGGGACACGCGGGACACGCGGGACCGTCGTCAAAGGGATTCAGCGATTTCGCTCCCCGCTCAGCGGCTCCACGACGGTCGTTCGGAGGTGTCCAACGCGACTCAACTCCCATGTCGACCAATCCCGCCTCCACGTATATCCCCGAAACACCAGGGAACGAGGTCGAGCTTACCCCTGCGCCCGAAACAGCCAGTCTCATACCATCAGATACAAATTCGCCGCAGAGCAAGCGCCGGAGACTCGACGACGACGCTAGCGTAGATGACTCCGAAGCGGACTTTGCCATACCTCCTCCCGCCAGGAAGAAAGTGGACGAGTACCCCTTCCCTACATCATCAAGTGAGTAGCGGCGCAAGGTGTAGATCTGAAATCGGCTGATCGATTTGTTCTAGGTGCAGCCCCGAAGAACCCTTTTGCGAAGAAAGCACAAGCTTCGAACCCGTTTGCCAAGCCTGCCGGACAAGCAAAGCCGCTTGATGCCATCAAGAGCACCAGTTTCTTTGATCGAGTTGATAACATTGAGTCTAGCGGTGTACCAAAGGGTGAGCCATGGTTCCAACTCTCCAACATAATTATATATCTCGGAAGCGTGTCAAGCTAATCAGTCGATCTCTATCAGTATCCGGGACCAAGGGTAAATCGATCAAGAGCAAAAGCAAAGATCAGCACGGAGCAGGGGCCAAGCAGACCACTCTGTTCGGTACGAGCGTGACGAAGAAACAGCCAATGCCCAAGACGAGCGACTCGATGTTGACCGAGACTGATTTCGGCGCCGAGAACGAGCATGACGAGACAGAATTCGAGGAGACGATGAGAGATGATTCGCCGCCTACTACAGGTATATTGGAAGACAGTAATGTAAGCTTCGTCATCTTCCTATCTCGATCTCGAGAGTTCAGGACTGATGGTAATGCGTTCAAACAGGTTCAGGAGATGCTCAGTCCCGATGAGATGGAAGTGGAGTAATCGCAAAAGTCTTCTTTGGCTTGAGAACGACGCTGCATTGCATTGTATTGTACAATATGCATAGTATGGTATACTGCGGAACACTGATTCATCATCTGCTGACTTCCGCTGTGGCATATTACTCACTGAACTATTCACCACGACCACTCGTGCACATCCTTTGATGAACTATGTAACGTTTGTCCTTCCATCCCTTGCACTCCTTTCGTGGCGTGCTCCATGTTAGAGACGGTGGAGCGGATCGCGCGTCGATCCCAGCGATACCATCGCCACGCAACATGCTACTGACCATGATCATAACGTCTATCGCCTTGTGAATGAAGAATGGTTGACAAGAGTAATTTTGACGATACACCAATACCTCCCGGCGGCAGCAGTTCGAGTGCTTACGCTTCGGAGATTCGAAGATGATCACTCCGCAACAAGCGGTACGGGAGGTACTGCCCATCGTCGCTATAGTCGGCGCATTCATCGTTGCGTCTGTTATATCGTGGGGGTGGAATCGGCGCAAAGGCGGAAAAGACAAGAGTGGGAGTGATAAGAAAGGTGATGGACGAGGTGATGATGCGGGCAAGAGCAGCAGAGAGGACGAGAATGACGAGAAGAAGAAGGACAAGAAGGACAAGAAAGATAGAGAGAAGGAAAAGGAGAAGAAAGATAGAGAGAAGGCGAAGAAGGAGAAGGAGAAAAAGAAGCGAGATGAGGAGAAGAAACAGGCTGAGAAGGACGCTGAGAGGCAGGAGGAAGAAGATAAAGGCAACGATCCTGGTGGCAATGGTGACCCTAAGAGTCCACCTGATTCACCACCTACATCTATCCCGCCTACACCTGCTTCGCAAAGACAAGGCCGAACACCGTCGAACTCGGCGTTCTTCCAGCTTGATCCCACGTCGAGTCTGACTGTTGATTCTGATGGCCCTTATCGGATCCGATCTCATCTCAAGAACCCAGGATCAGCCGGCTTGAGATCACCGTTCGATCCTGGCTCCGGCGGTTCGGGCGGTTTCGGCGGTCCCGGTCATTGGCGGAATGGCGGTGGCGGTGGCGGCGGTGCTGGTGCTGGTGTCGGTATGCCATCACTGACAGCCCTCGATATGGATTCTGCACGAATCCCACTCACCGCTCGATCAGGTGGTGACGAGCTGTACACACCTGTTACGCCTTACCCGCGCCAAATGGCCGGTTTGCTGAGCACCAAGCCTGAAGTCTACGCTTACATTTCCTCCGCTCCAGGTCAATCGACATTCACGGCAGAACAGCTCGCGATGCCACGACTGCACACAATGCACGATCCAGCGGCAATCGCATTACCGCCAAGTCCAGAAGCTGTACTGGCCAGTCCACTGATGCGAAAACAGGATCGTAAGTTGTCGGACATCCTTGGTGTACCCGGATTGGGAGAGAGTCTCGGGCCTGGTCTAGATCCGGGGAACAAGTTCGCTCCTACCCTGTTTGGCGATTTGGGGAGGTATGACGGAGGAGACGATATGCCGGGCGCCGTACGACAAAGTCCGAGTATGGAACCGATGGGGGCGTGGGGTGAGATGCGACCTATCGTGAGTAGCCATCGCCAGACTTATGCTCAGAGGCGCTGATCAGCGAGTGCATTACGATAGGATTTGACTACACACAGAATATATGATCCGACGGATCTCGCCGCGGAGCCAGGTTATGCGGCGGTCAACTTACCGCCTCTCGAAGCTGATGCACCTGTGAGTAATCTTCCATCCGACGTCAGCGGGAAGACGTGAGTTTACTGATGACTGCACGTTAGCATATGCGACTCAGCCGTAACGGGGAGACTGGAGCGGCCCCTATTCCAATCCCGGTCGAACAGTCTGTCAGCCCAATAGCAGCTGACAAACCCTCTAGAAAGGTTCGAATGGGCGATGTCAATGAGCCGGCGGCGCGAGTTGCCCAGCCCGAGCCTATTGACCTGCCCACCAGAGAGGAAGTGGCGGCTGCCGCAGAGGCTAGAGGAGTTGAGGAGGAGACCGAGAAGGCAAAAGCAAAGAAGAAGAAAGAGAAAGAAAGGGTCAAAGTCGGTGTCGACGGCAGTGTGAAGGGCGACGAGGAAGTGAAGCAACCTGAAAAGAAGAAGAAGAAGAAGACTGTCCGACTGTTCGATCGCAAGACGGGAGAAATCAAGACTACCCTCGAGGAAGTGACTGACTCGGAGGAAGAAGGGCTGGACGTGGAAGAGAGGCTGAACGGGAAAGTCAGAGACAAAGAGGGGAAAGGAAAGGAAGTGAGGGTGAAGACCAAAGATGATCAAGGTCGATATATCGTCATCGACGAGCCAGAAATGGCTAAAGCGGCTAAAGAGAAGGCGAAGGCGGAGGGGAAGAGTAAAGTGAAAGTGGCCGTGGACCCGGCGGAGGAAACGAAGGAAGAGGTCATTGGCGATGATAAGAAAGCGCGCAAGATCAAGAAGAAGTCCAAAGCCAAAGCGAAGGCGAAAGCCCTTGCAGACGTCGCCGAGGACGAGGATGAGGACGAGGAAGTCACTCTAGCCGATGGACGCAAAGTGCGGAAGCAGAGCAAGAAGAAGAAGAAGGCCCGTGTATCTGCCGATGCTGAATCAGAGTCCGAAGAGGAGGTTATCAGGGACAAAGATGGGAAGGCAGTGAAGGAGAAGATCAAGAAGAAGAAGAAGGACAAGGCGCGATCGAAGGTCTCTGCGCAATCGGAAGAAGTAAGCGACGACGAGCTGGCACTGTACGAGCGCGTCAAAGATAAGAGTGGGAAGACCAAATTGCGCAAAGTCGCTGTTGAAGATCCGGTCCAAGAGGAGTTGCGGAGACCGGCCAAAGTGAAAAAGGCGAGGAAGCTGGCTATGGCGGATACAGGCTACGACGACCAGGACGAAGACACAGAGGTCAAAGTTGCCAAACCCGCTAAGACCAAAGTTGGCAAGACTGCAGCCGGTGAGCAACAGGCTCAAGCGCAGTACTATCAACAACCGCAGCAGATGCCGGTACCCGTACCGCAGATGCAGCAGCAGCAACAACTGCTACCGCAATATCAGCAGCTGCCGATGCAGCAGCAAGTGCCACAGTTCCATCAAGTACCTCAGCAGGCTCCTCAGCCAACCGACAACGATGCTCCCAATCCTGCCGTTCCCCAGAAGACGCGTAAAGGAAAGACAGTACAAGTAGATGGCGACGAGGAAGGCGACAAAGCGGGCGGTCTTATACTCGGTCCAAAGACAAAGGCGACAAAGAATCTTGCTGATCCCGGAGACAGCGAACAGGAGGATCATGAAGCTGCAAAAGACAAGCCAAGGAAAGCGTTTCACAAAGATAAAGCGAGATCAGGCGCAGAAGTGTCCGAGAACGATGACCCCATTGACTTGGACAAGGGAGCAGAGCCCCATGGGACTGACAGACCTGGCGTACGGAGACCTGGTACAGCCGGTATATCTGATACTAAAGATGTTGGGAATCCCGAGGGGGACGCTGCTTCCAAAGAGGGGGAAAACAAGGATGAGAACAAGCCGCGGAAGCTGGACCCTCGGGTACAGAACCTGCTTGCTCGCGAACAGCTTGCTCGTGGGAATGCTTACAGTAGGTTCCAGCTTCTCCACGCCAACCCTCTTTGGCCTTTGCAATGATACGTTCTGACTGACTTATGCAATGTAGAACCATCCACGAGACCTACCGGTCCGTCTGAAGCCAGCCTTGCAGCCCTAAGCAAAAATCGAGAGCACCAACAGACTCATGCGGGCGCACAGCCAGGTCAGACAGATGAAGTAGAGTCAGACGAAGTGCATGAGATGGCGACTAGCGCCTCATCACCAGTTCAGGTGAAGACAACCGACGTACCAGCTACCGAAACTGCCGACCCGGCTGTGAAGCCTGCTGCGACCGGGGAAGCGGCGGTGGAGCCGCGTGAGCAAGTGGTTCAGCCAGAACAGCCAACGCAGGTGGCACAGCAGGCATTCGAGATGTCTGCTGAACCCCTTACGCCAGAAGCGAGGAAGGGGCCGATAGAACCACTACCAGTCTGGAAAGCCGGTAAGACAAATAAGCCTGTCCCTGGTGCTGCTCTTGAGAACCCTGCGGAAGACTTGGCCCGCATGGACGTCGAGCCGGAGTATGAGCGCGTCCCTATTCAAGCCGAAAGCGTCGAATCCCCCATCGAGACCAATGTGAGCCCGCCCGTCAACCAGCCTCAGCCTTCAGCCGAACGTTCAACGCGTTCCAAACGCCCAGCCCTTGCCGACGCATCCAACATCGCGCAGGACGCTCCAGTTCGGACCGCACTGCAACGCCCGGCGGAACAGCTAGGTCTCGAGCCACAGGAGGCAGCAGTAATCAGTCCGGTGATAGATCTGGCCAAAAAGTCCAAGCAGCGTGCTCCAGAGTCCGCCGAAAGCGAAATAATGGGAGACGCTCCATCGACTCGATATCAAGCGATGCCGACCTACTCGCCTCCCAACAAGACTGCGAGAAAGGTTTTGGAGGACGAGCCAGCAGAAACGCAGGAACCGGTGTCCAAATCATCATTGGCCTTGGAAGCTGCTGGCACTCGACATCGGCGTGGACAAGGCAAGGCATTGGGCGAAAACTTGCAGGCAGAGAGTACACCCGCAAGGAGTACAGAGGCAGCAGCAGAGGTGGAAGTCGATCGGGATCGCCAGGTCGTCGACGTTTCGGACGTCCCGGACGAAGTGCTGGAGCAATGGGAAGGTTCTGGTACACCACCGCCCATCCCTCGTCGACGAGCAGTAGCAGCACTCGACGACCACGCTGCGAACCCTGACAGTCCCATCATCGCAGAAAGCGTGGGCGCTACTGACACGAGGCTAATGCGGCGCGCTGATATGCCTATGGCGACTAGGCAAGGCAGGGAAATGCCTGAAGAAATCGATGATCTCTCTGACGCAGCCACCGAAGTTGGTGATGAGGAGGAGGTCCCACCGGTGACCCGTAATGGTGAAGGCAAGATTCGTCTTGAAGTAAGGCCGAATAACCGCGAGAAAGGGGATCCCATCAAGATGCAGGACAAGAAACCGAGGAAGCTTGATCTCGTACCTCGCAAAGAAGGCTATGAGCACGAGGTAACTCATGACGAACCCCAAGTTCTTGAGGTGGTGAGAGACGATCGGACGACCCAGCAGAAGGAGATGGACGAGGAAAGACGGAAGAAGAAAGCGGAGTACATCAGGGAATTCGACGGGCGCGATCTGAACAAGTGGGAAGAAGAACAACGCCTCGACGCCTCGCACAGGAGACAGCTGGGCGGCAATGTCCTTGTGGGTACAATGGGGCTGCCTGATGATCCTGCTCTATCCGAAGATCAGCTCGTGGGGAAACGTCACTCTGAGAAGAAAATTGAAGATCTCGACGTCGATTCGGAGGCGGAAACGATCGTCCAAGACGACGAAGATAGTGACGATGACGATGACCACCGTATCCCGTCGGCGTTGGAGTACGAGACGGCGCCTCAAGCAGGTGGCGGTACCCAGGCAGTGGGCATTCGACGGGGCGCAGTGAATGGTAGACGACGCCACCCCGACTCCGACGACGAGACTGGCTCGGACGATGAAGAGTTTGCTGGAAATCCCCCATCGCAGAAACAACGTGACGATGCCGATGACGATAATGCGTCGGTGGCAAACGAAGCGACTGCCAATCACGCACCCGGCAGACGACGCGGCGCAATGAATGGAAGGCGACGCCGCCCCGACTCTGACACCGAGGTTGACTCCGACGCCGACGACGGACGCGTAGGAGAAGTGCATGCCGGACATCCCGATCTAGTCGAAGAGAACGGTGCTCACGAACCTCTTCAGGGAGTGATGGAATGCGTCACCGACGCCGAAGACTCGGATATGGAGGTTGATGCGACACGCAATCGGGAGTCAGACGGTGAGAATAGACAAAAGAATGTGCCTAGCATGAAAGATCGCCAACAATCTCCAAGGCGAGACTCGACCACTATCCAATTGCCTGACAGACATGAGCGACAGTTGGCGGAACTTGAGTCGCCGATAGATCCCACCACGCCCAGAACGAGGGACCAAGACGACATGACCGAGTCTGCTGTTCGATCACCAGCACGATCAGAGGATGGATCAAGAGAACAGGACGAAGCGCAGTATGCTGACGGTGCACCCAAAGGCAGGAAGCCGGCAACCGACGAGCCTTCCCCTCTTTCTCCTGCTGGTCAGGAATGGCTGAACAACAGGACGAACGAGCGGGACGCTGGAGACGATATCGAGACTCCAGAGGTCTCACCTATTCAGAAATCGCAAAATGAGCTGGATAATGAGGCGGTGCGAGCCAAGCAGCGGCCAACCACGGATGAGGGCGAGGCACAGCAAGATGTTCGTGAAGGTGACCGAGGCCGACGGACGTTCGGCCACGAGGGCAGGACTCGGCGCAAGGATGAGGATCCCGAAGCTAGGGCTAAGCGAAAGGAAGAGAAAAGTCTGCGTAAGGCTGCAAGAGCCGAGAAACGCATGGGGCATGAGGCTCGGACGCAAGACAACAAGTCGGATCAACCAAGCGCTGAACGTCGGAACGAGCGCAAAGATGCCGATACCAACAAACGAAGCAATGCGTCCGCCGATAACGAAGGGTCAAGCGTAAACCGCAAAGCTGCAAAAGACAAGCAACGAGTCGAGGTTGACAGTGAAGGTCAACTCGCACCTAGGGTCTCCTGGAATCCTGTAAGCCTGTACAAGGCGTCATGGCACATCCTGAGGCATGCGCCGGTCTGGTCAGCCGTTACTGCTGCTACTGTCGTGCTGTACGTCGAGGTATCACGCCAGCTCTACGAGATCCTCGCTATTGCCTCTGGGTCGACTTCGACAGCTAGCACCGCCACCAAACGAGCAGACACGACCGGGTCGTCCGACACACCACTGGACTTGAGCTTGACACAGAGCTGGTTTTCTGGGATCATCTCTTCTGTCAGCGTCAGCTCAATGGGCGTGTTCGCCTTGATCAATCTGTGGAACCTCGCTTGTATCTTCCTCGTTGGTATCCTGATCCACCTGACACTACAAAAAGCCGAGAACCCGACGAGAAAACACGCCATTCTACGCCGCGGATACGCCAAGATCAGGAGGATCGTGAAGCGCGTCACATGGTGGACTGTTTTGCGGACGCTTGTCTTCCTCACTCAGATCGCAGCCACGATCCTGATCTTGCGTCAAGCGGTCAGTCTTGGTTATATGGTCAGTACAGGATCATCGACTCCTTACTCGACACTACCCGACGTCAAGGCTTCAGCCAAAAGCCTTGCGAGCTTAGCAGAGGATCTGACAGGCGACGAGGTATTCTACCTCTTCGTCTTGCTTTTCGTCCTCTTGATCCCAGCACTCACTTCGTCGATCTACACCATGCTGCACCCGCACGGCAGTATGTCGTTCTTGAGAAGGAACGGCGACAACGGAGAAAGTAAAGAGATGCGATTGCCCAATGCTCGCGCAGCCGTCAAGTGGCTAGCGATAATCACCATCATTGCGACGTTCACAGGGTGTTTGCTATTCTTCCAGACTATCGCCTCGTACGCGACCGACGAAGCAGGAGACGAGATAGCGGGGATCAACGTCGTGTTTGCTGGTGCGAATGCCATCTTCGTGATCCTCCTCCCCATGATGGGATATGTGGCCCGCGAGCTGGACAGGGTCAGAAGGAGGTATTGGAAGGGAGGTAATTGCGGCTGGTTCACGTGGTGCAATGGCTGCTTCTGCGCAAGTGAGAGGGGCAGGTGAGAGACGAGGGGTATCGTGTATGGACCTTTCTATATTGAGACTGTTTGTGTTTAGAGTACTGTATATACTGTAGTTTGGGTTGTTACTGTTTGTACCGTCGAGTGATTATAGATGACGAGAGGTGCCAGGATGCACCGTTTTGTAATGGATTACTAACTGAATACAAATAATCATCACGAAACATCGTAATGAGCTAAGTTGAATAATTAGCTCGACTTCGCGACAACGACCCGGTGGAGGTCCGTTCGAAATGTTGTTGCAGCTCAAACTCTGATACATGTCCATCTACATTTCATCTGCTTCATAGCAGGTAAACATGAGTCGGTAGCGAACGAAAACCAGCATGACGACTCCGCCGATAGTCATCCTCGACAATGGAGCATACGATATCAAAGCCGGCATATCAGGGGTGGACTGGGAGCCGAGGTCAGCTAGCCTCACATGACCTTCCTTCACGCCTGACACAGCTGATTGTTGGTATAGGGTATTTCCCAATTCCATCGTTCGGTCGAGGACGGACAAGAAGGTGTATGTGGGCGACGAGATCGACCAATGTAAGGACTTGTCGGGGATCGTGTACAGACGGCCATTCGAAAAGGTCAGCTACATGTCTAACGAAGTCTAACAGCGATAGCTGATAAGTCGTATAGGGCATGCTGGTCAACTGGGACGCCGAGAAGATCATCTGGGACAGACTATTCTCATCAAGCTGCCTCAATGTGAGCTGCTTCAAGGCTGATAGCGTCTCCAGCAGCTCATAAGTGATTGATTATCAGATCACCCCGCCCGAAACGTCGTTGCTGGTGACTGAGCCGTACTTCAACCTCCCTAATATAGCGGAGACGTACGATCAGATGGTATTTGAAGAATGGGAATTCGACAGCTACTTCCGATGTACTCGTGAGTCGGGCTGTCGTACCATACGGGTATAACACCTGACTGGACCCGCGACTCTGATAGCTGCTGCGTTGATTCCCTACGGGGGACTGTTCGAGAATGAACAAGGCGTTTCGCCCGAGTGCATGATTGTCGTCGATGTGGGGTATAGCTTCACACACGTCATACCGCTCCGGGACGGACAGATAATATGGGAGCACGTCAAGCGGTGAGCTCAATATGCGTCCCTGGCTTATGTAGCTGCTCTTTCAGGCTGACATGTTCATAGGATTGACGTGGGCGGGAAGCTGTTAACGAATCACCTTAAGCACCTGATCTCGTTTCGACAATGGAACATGATCGATCAAACACACGTCGTGAATGCAGTGAGAGAGACCTGTGGTTATGTCAGTATGGACTGGAAAGGCGACCTGGAAACTTGCAAGTGGGTGCCTACGCTCATCATGAAACAACATTATTTTCACAAGCTAATCGAAATGAACAGGCGAAATCCAAAGCGTAATCCTATAATACAGGAATACGTCCTACCGGACTTCTCAGCGAAGTCAGTATCTCGAACAGGGTACATACGATCAGGACCGAACGCCGAGCCTGCCATTAATGGTTCGAAAAGCGAACAGACCAACGGGCATGTAAAGTCCGGCGAGGAGGATGACGAGCAAGTACTGTGGATGGGCAACGAGCGATTTGCTGGACCAGAGCTGCTCTTCAATCCCTCAGATATCGGTGAGCCCTCAGCCGAAGATGATCATATGGAAGCGATCTGACGCAGGATGGACAGGCATACAGCAGATGGGATTACCCGAGACCATTCTGCATGTCATCTCATCGATGCCTGAGGAAGTAAGGGGCATGTATTGGGCACATATAGGCATATTTGGTGGGCTTGGCAACATCGAAGCGCTGGGCGAGAGGCTGTGAGTGTAGCTGTCTTTCGCGTGAACTGCATATCCAGCTGACAAAAATGAAATACAGAGAAAGAGATCTCCAGGCACTATGTCCAGTCGATTATGAGATAGGCATATTCGAGGCTTTCGAGTGAGCAGCATATAATCCCCTCTGGTGTAAGCCACCTGCTAATTGCTTTGCTACTCAGTCCTGCGAGTCCACCCTACGTGTCCGCTACATCATTGACATCATCCGAAATCTATCTATCTACATATCCCGTCACTCGAGCCGAATATCTAGAACACGGCTCATCAATCTGTCGACGACGGTTCGGTGGGCCGGCATACAATGTCAATCCTCCGGGCTTCACTAGCGGTGAGGCCGGAGGAGATCTGAGTGATGATGAGCGTGAGAGACGGTATGCCATGGGCTTGGAGAGCAAGAAGGGTAAGAGCAAAGGCAAGAAGAGGGTCGAAGAGGAGGAAGTGACTAGTGGTAATTGGGGTGGAAGAAGACGGCGGGCGGCATTGTAATCTCTGTACTATATCATTCTCGGTTTTGGGGGCAGCCTCCTATGCATCAGAGCGGTCTCTGGATTTCCTCTACCACGCTTGATCAACGATTGGCAGCAAACAGCAGTCCTGCAGGAGGCTAGTCTATGAGAACCTATTTGATAAGAAGCAGCTTTGTAATGTAATCATTTGCACATTAGAAAAACGTGCAGGGATTAGACCGCTTGAAAGTGATGACGTATGGTGATGGTGATGGACGGAATGGGTGAATTGGCTGAAATGGGCGTCAAAGTGCCACCAACTGATTACACCTGGTGTATTAGCCTTTTGCCAACGCGACAACGTCCTGGCTTTCATCTCAGTCATAGCTGGTTCTCTACTCTCCTTACAGCATCAACATCATCAAGCAAACATCGAGGGTAAGTGGCCTGCGCCGTCCTATGCTTCCCATGATACCTTACACGACCGTCAACGTTGCGCCGTTTGGAGCTGACATGCGTGTATGCGCGTAGAAGGAGCAGCAGCATGTCGCAACGTATTCACCTCAACCCCAATGCCGCTCGAGGACAGCCACAACAACCCATAGGCTCGGGCTTCGGCGGAGGCGGCTATACGCCCGACCCCATCTCTCGCTCTGCGCCGAGGACTAGTGGGTCGGAGAATGAGCTGCTTGGCCAAGTCCAACAGTGGACCAGCAAGGTTGAGGACTACATCGAGGCTTATACTCAGGTAAGTCAATCGACCATCTTTCCTCCTCTCTTCTGATCACATTCCCTCTGCGCCGACACATGCTGCTTGTGAGGCGAACTCTCGCTGACGTTGAACGCGCGTAGCCGATCCGCCCGTATGTCCCAGCTATGGCGCGATTCCTCATTGTCGTCACTTTCCTCGAAGGTGAGTCGATAGCACTGCACGATTGATTTAGTGGACTGATATTGGATGCAGACGCGTTGAGAATCATTACCCAGTGGGGCGATCAGCTGTGGTATCTCCAGAAGTGAGTTACTGATCAGACTGTAGCTGCTAGTACAGGGTCTGGACTAACTCAGCTTTCATAGACACCGTCGATTCCCATGGGGTCTGTCCCACTTGTTCCTCCTCATTAACGTTGGCGTGAGTATCCGCTTCGCAGCCACTTCTGGTCATCCGACGTGTGGAACCAAGCTGATGATCGAATCAGGCAATGCTTGGTGGATCTTTCGGTGTCATCGGCAAGCGATTCCCAGAGTACTCGGTCTTCCTCCTGCTCGGTGTTGTCGTTGCGCAAGGTCAGTGCTCACACCAGCTTCCTCAAATTTCAACGAATAAAGCTGAGACGCGCTACTTGCAGGCCTTGGCTACGGTCTTCTCTTCGACCTTTCGTTCTTCCTTCGTAACCTCAGTGTCATCGGTGGACTACTCATGGTCCTCTCCGATTCGTTGCAGAGGAACAAGAAGCTCTTCGCAGGTCTCCCCTCCCTGAGCGAGACTGACAGGCGCAAGTAGTAAGTCAGAATCCGCAGCCTTGTTACGGTGGTCTCTGAGACAGACCGGTTGGTGATTACAGTGCTAACGCTTTCTATAGCTTCCAGCTCGCGGGACGTATCCTCCTCATCTTCCTGTTCATCGGCTTCATCTTCCAGGGCAACTGGTCTTTCGCCCGAGTTCTTGTGTCTATCGTCGGTCTTGGCGCCTGCATCATGGTTGCAGTCGGCTTCAAGGCCAAATGGAGTGCGAGCTTCCTCGTTGCTCTCCTTAGCATCTTCAACGTTTTCATCAACAACTGGTGGAGCGTGCACGCCGCTCACCCTCAAAGGGACTTCCTCAAGTACGACTTGTGAGTGGGATCAGCGTTAGAAGAATCTCTGCACGGATAAGCTGACAGAGGCACGATATATAGCTTCCAGACTCTCTGTATGTATATATCTCCTTTTGCTCATTCCGTCAAGCTGACTGAGTCTCCGCAGCCATTGTCGGCGGTCTCCTCTTGCTCGTCAACATCGGTCCCGGCGGTATCTCAGTGGACGAGAAGAAGAAGGCAAGTTATGCTCATTGCGCTTTGATCCGGTCGCTGACTGCTCGTTCAGGTCTACTAAGCCATTCACTACAACTCAACTCGCGCCATTCGCTCACACTACCCACCTCATTCCCTGCACTATAATACAGTGTTTTCCGTATTCTAGTCCAACTCGTTCTCACAGTACAAAATATCCAAAGCACATGCATGATGTTTCCTTTGCGTGTGGACTAGCTCATCACTCATTTTCATGCGCAGGCAAAGATCAGATGACAAGCTTTACTGACGGCATATACAACATCAAGCAGAAATCTAACAATTATAATCATTACACGTCCTTGAATACCACGATCCTGCACTAGCGCCTCCGTCTGTTCTATTCGATGTCGATCGCCGTTCCAGATGTTTCCCAGTCCACGTCCAAGTCCATGTCCATGTTCATATCCAGGCTACTAGTGGAGCCAGACGGGGTGACGGCCGCAATACCATAAGCCTCTTCGAATTGCCGTTCCGCCTCTTCAGCCAGAGCAGCTTCGCGCTCTTCGTCCGACTCGTCTCCTCGATTTGGTCCTGCTTGCCTATATACAACGGGTGACGAGGGCATCTGTACATCTCCGTCGAGACGGCGTGGCGGATCCTGTCCTTCCCATGCTAGGGAGTCTTGATCGTCTTCCCAGCCTTCGAGTAGATCGGGCTCTAAGCCGCCCGTCTCTGCCTCATGGGCTACTAGTGCGGCATGTCGCGCTCTTTGTCGTTGCAGGACCATCAGGCGGCGAAATATCTACAGAAGAATTTCAGATGATCAGTTCTGAGTCTCGTCCTTCCTCGTCCCATTCCTTCTATTGAAGAGTGTACAAGCAAGGGCGGTGCAGGCTTACTCACTTCCTCGTCATCTTCTTGAGCTCTACGCTCTGCATCGCTTTCATCTTCATCGAAACCCGAGGCGGGTTCGCTACTGGGTCCCACTCCTCTCCGCCGATCGAGATCTTGTTCTCTGACGTTTTTCCGCCTTTCACGTTCTACCATTCTACGAGAGTACCTCTCGCGCCACATGGCACCTTCCATAGGCGTGGTTCCTTCTGAGAACAAATCGGGTGAGGATGGTGGATGCGATAGTGAAGGTCGTTTCGACGCTCTAGGTCTAGCGTATCGCGTGTTCGTCCCATTTGCTCCTATTGGCGGTCCGACCGGTCTACTTGATGGTCCAGGAGCAGACTTGGAGTGCGTGGCATTTGGTCTGAAGACTGGGGAGGGGAATGCGGGGTACGGGAAGTACGCTGAAGCAGAGGTAGAAGATGATGGCGTGGGCGACGTCAGGGGTGAGGACGATGCGGCGCCATGGCCATGGCCATGGCCATGTCCGTTTGCGTATGGCTGCGGATAAGGGTTCAAGGGCGATGACGGTCGGCCAGACATGAGCGGCGAGTGTCCGGCGTAGCTGAGAAGCATGTAGGCGAGTGTATGGGATAGTATTGAGTATCGAGTAGCTGCAAGATCGCGGGCGTAGAGGTAGCAGACGAGAATAGAGAATGGGTCAGTGATCATTTCTGCTCACCATCATATTCGAGGTAATTGATGTGGGCTTGACGCGTGTACTTTGTCACGTGACTGATTCAACATTGCGGGAATAACGAGACATGAGACATGAGACACCCAGACGCGTCGCTGACACGAGAGGAACATGTCAAAAGTTGACATCAACTACGAGTATTGATCACTTTCCTCCTCGTCATTGCCTTCTCGTCCTATACTGCTACGGCTACGACTTCCTCTCTCTCCTCCTCGGCTCGCGACTCATCGACTCTCGAGAGGGTACTTGACGGAATGTCGCAGACGCAGACTGTCGCAAAGCTCGATTTTAGGGAAGCCCTCTTACCAAGTGGGAAGAGGGATACCACCGATGCCCTTCTCAAGCGACTGAAGGTAAGTTACCGTACCTTCTGTAGCGCCGAGGCCGCAACTTGGGCATGCGAGTCTGGCTGACTGCTGTCGATCGCATAGACATTGCACCAGAAGCTAGGCGCGCTCGAACAGGATTTCACCGATGTTCGATCTCTGGATCAAGTGCGGAAGCCCCTTATCCACCAAACCATTCTCCATCATAAAGAGTCAGTAGATTGCTAAAGTATCTCATGTGGACTTGTACGCTAATGGCTCTCCTGATAGTCGCGGAGTCAAGGTCTACGCTGCATGCTGCTTGGCCGACTTGCTCAGGCTGTACGCGCCTGATGCACCATATCAACCCAATCAGCTCAGAGTGCGTCTTCCCTAAATCACCTGCCAGCCATACATCTCTCAATGGCGGTTATATTGCGCATGCACTGACAAGACTGTGCACTCATCACAGGACATATTCCAGTTCATCTCAGCCCAAATAACACTCAACCTTCGACCGCCCACAGCACCAGTCAAACCCCTTCAACCATCAAAGAACAAAACCAACGAAGCATCTCAAACCCCTTCTCAGACCCAACTCTCACAACGCATAACCGATGTGCCGTACTATACGGAATACTTCAACCTGTTGGAGAATTTAGCTACGATCAAGAGTGTCGTGCTCATCTGCGATGTGCCGAACGGCGATGAGCTGATAGAGGGCTTCTTCACTGGATTCATGGAAATCGCAAGGTCAGCAAGGAACACCTTTACTGAATTGAACAGAGGGCTGACTTTCACTTAATTGCCTTTAGACCGGACATGAACAAAACTGTAATGCGGTATATGCGAGATATCCTCGTCGCCATTCTGGAGGAAGCGACAACGTTGCCTGATGGAGTCATGGACTGTCTCATCAGTCAATTCGAGAATTACGCTACGGTCAGTCACAAACGCGCTGCTCATCACTCTAACAGTTGTCGTGGCTAATTGTGGAAGATCCAACAATACAGAAACCCGAAACCCCCTCATTTCAGCTCACCGTCGACGTATGCAACCAAGTAGCAGACCGATTGAAACGACCAGTGTTCTCAGTGGGTCTTGCTCGAAAGTGACGGATCACAACGCTAGATGGCTGACATGAACGCAGCACTTCTCCGAGCTCCAATTAGCACACGGAAGAGATCCATCGCCGAACGACCTGAAGATCTTGACCGAATCACATGAGCTGCTGCTCACGGTGTATCGATTCTGCCCCGATCTTCTTTTGAACGTGATCCCATTACTCGAGGAAAACCTTCGTGCAGCCGACGAGATTCCTCTGCGGCAATTAACGGTCAAGACCCTTGGCGCCATATTCGGCCACCGCGGTGGAGCAGAAGATCCTGCGAAAAAGTATCCGTCAGCGTGGAGAGCTTGGCTGGGAAGGAAAGTCGACAAAGCTTTCCAGGTGCGCCTCGCCTGGGTTGAAGGGACAAGAGCAGTGCTGGCAAATCACCCAGAAACGAGAAAACAGCTTCAAGGTAAGCTTGCAGTCACCAGTCAGAAAGAAACGCACACGCTGATCGATGATGGCGAAATGCCCCCTCAGACGCACTGGTCGAGAGAAGTCAAGATTCCGACGAACGTATCCGCGCTGCAGTCTGCAAGGTCGTCGGATCTCTGGATTACGAGTCAGCATTGCATCACTTGGACTTGAAGCTCTTGAGGGCCGTAGCAGCTCGAATGGGTGATAAGAAAGTAGGTTTTGCTCGCAGATAGGCTTTGTTTGAGCTGACCAGATGGTTCTTCTCGCAGACTACTGCTCGAACCGAAGCACTGAGTGCTTTGGGTAAGCTCTGGAATCTTGCATACTCTGAGACGTATGCGCACTTTCTCGTCTTATTGCATGACGTTCAGCTAATGGCGACGTTAGCGAGGCAAACGATGCCGAGGCAGTCTCCCAGTTTGCTTGGATACCCCAGGCGATTCTGCATTGCTCTTTCATTAAGGACGCCACACCAGAGATGCGGTGCGTTGTTCCCGAGCCGCGGTAACACAATGGAGCTCACTTGGCATCTTAGGACACAAATCGCCGTGGCCTTCAAAGCGATGATCCTTCCTCTACCACAGGATGCAGAAGACGAGCAAGCTTGGGTGGATCGCTTCTTGCTTGTTGCCTCCCATCTAGATGACTTCGCTCTTAAATCGTTGGACAAATTATCGAAGCTTAGCGGGTTCTCGAAGGGGTCCTCGCCATACCTCGCCTTTGTCAACTTCTGTGAAGAAAACAACGTGCGTCCACCTCCATATTGATCTTCGCTGGGCGAATGATTGCTGATTTGCCTTGAGGATAGGGCGGCGTCATCGACGCCGATGCGCAAAACGTCAAGGCAAAGTTGAGCTTTGTCATTGACGCTATAGCACGTGAGGGTCATCGCTTCTGTTGCCGCGCTACCGCAGACACTGATCGCTCTTTGTAGGTCAACAAGGAGAATTCGAGAAGACGAAGAGGGACTTGCATGCTTTTGCAGACGCAAACGATCCGAGACTGTACAAGTTGTTCCGTGCCACTGTAGACATACATTCCAACCTGGCGACAATAATCAAATCTCGAGTGAGTACCCCACTGCATCCCTTGCCCATGCGCAGCTCTAAAACAAAGCACCGTCATAGAACGAGCTGTTCCGACGCATCCACCAGTCGCACACCGACATCGAGGATACATTCACTACCCTCGTCGAAACGGCATCTTGGAGCATCCTCAATCACTCGGCTATCCAGCCTCTCATCAAGCGTCTCCAGAAACCAGATTCCGAAGCTTCTGCAGCAGTAGCCGCGCGCTTCCTATCGTTGATCGCCAAAGAAGGGGCTCCTATGTTCAAAACACATGTGCAGGAGCTCGTTATAATCATGGCAGATAAGAAGAACGAGAAACTGGTGGCAGTCGCTTTACAAGCGCTTGCTGCAGTCGTGAAGCTCTACCCGGAATTAACCCCGTCGGACAAGTAAGTTCATCCCCGAAAGGCAATAAGCGTCACTGACGGTGGGTCATCTGGCGTAGGCGTGTGGTGGAAAGAGCGAGCACTCTCGTGCTGGAAGGCACCCCGCGGCAAGCCAAATTTGCGGCACGATTCATCGCTCGATCAAAAGAAGCCAACGCAAGCAGTCAGCTCATCGATGTACGTTCAGTGGAAAGCGTTCAACCTCCGTATTGAGCTGATCCGCATTTGCAGCATATACTTAAGACGCTCAAGCAGAAGAAAGCAACTCAACAGCTCTCCTGCTTACGTGCTCTGAGCGAACTCGCCCTTTCCGCACCTAAAGCCTTCGAAGCGAAGAGCGAGGCCATCATCAAGTATGTTATGGACGAAGTGATGCTAGCGGAGTCACCATCTAAGGATGTGAGGAATCATCAGTTCTGATCATCGTCTAGCTGCTGACTGTTACCTTAGCTCGACGGGGATGAATGGGTCGCGGAAGACACGCTCGAATTGCTTGATCGGGCCAAACTCCTTGGTTTGCGGATCTGCACGCACTGGTGTCTCGCGTACGCACGAGAACCAGATTCGAAGAGGTACCTTCAGCCGGCCCTCAGTCTGCTCACCTCGGTGTTGAGTCACAACGGCATGGTCAACGATGATACGCACGAAGGGTGAGTTTTGATCGGACCGTCTCAGGCAACCGTTCAGAGCGGTCATTGATATCAAATTATACATCCTCGAAGCGGAAATGCGCGGTGTCATTTGCGCTTGAAAGCGAGCCTGTGTTTGTTGAAGTTGGCCAATGTTAGAGCCTTTGATAAGACTATCACCCAACCAGAGCAGTTTGAGTTGCTCGCAGGGACACTACAGGTAGGTCCTGCTTCGTCTTCCGCGTCTCGCCACGTATAGCTGATAGCAGACCATTGAACGCGAAGGATCCGTGCTACATGGTCCGACACTCATTCTTGATCAAACTCGGAGAAGTCCTGCCTACGCAAAGGTTGCTACCGAGGTGGAACTTGATGCCCGCATTGGTTGCTATGGACCCGGATCAAGAAAACATCATCTTGGTGAGTACAGCCACAGCAGTCCAGAATGTGTCACACAAAGCTGATATACTTGTAGGGACGGTCGATCTTTGCCTCTATTCAGCAGGTTGCGTCGTCTTTCTCTCAAGGTAAGCTGGTCTGCGGGGAAAGCAGCTGGCGGTAATAACTGACCTGTGCGATGATGCAGATCAACGTGTTGAACGGATCGAGCTGCCTTTGGCCAGATTGCTGCACCTCCTTACGCACCATCCAGACTTCCAATGGGAAGTCAAGGGTGAAGGGGATGATGTTGAGCGAGAAGGTTTGACGGACATGCAGAACTTGAAGGATATCTCCAGGTGCGTACTACCTATTGTGTCGAACTCAAGTTCCATCATGAAGGAATGAGCTGACGCAACGTTTTATTGGCATAGATTCATCGAACTCTACCTTGATTTCGTGGCAAACAGGGATAATATCGGTTTGCTCTACGCTATCGCTGGCGGTTTGAAATCTGTTCGAGACCGCTTCGCAGAAGACAACAAGGTGAGCATTACAGCGAACCACTTCAGATTGCTGTCAACTTCGGAGAAGAGACCAGTTGCTGATAGTCTCATCTCCGGCTCTGTCACAGCCATTATACAGTCTCTCAGAACTCGCTCAAATCATCATCCGCAACAGAGCGGAGAAACACATGTGGATCGTTCCCGTGCACCCTAATCAGATCACGATGCCAAAAGACATCTTCCATCGCCATGATACACCCGAGGACAAGACCAGAGTGAGTACGGTGGTGTCTCCTCGTACCCTACAAGCCATTCGAGATCACTGATCAGGATGATGCTGACATCATCTTTCATAGTCAATGCGCACGCAGTATTTGACTGAGGAGACAAGAGCTTGGGCTAGGGGTCTGGGCAAGAGACAGATCAATGCTCCTGGGTTCCTCGTGAGTGCCACCACGTTGCCGACCTGCATGCGTCTTAGGGAGTGAACGATGAGGTTAACGAGAATCAATTATTGCAGACGCAGAAACGCGCCGAACGCAGTGAGCGAGCGGAACGATCAAGTTCTTCACCTTTGCGCAAGCGTCAAAAGAAGGAGAGAAGGGTGTCGCGCAAGAGAGCGAAGCGCGAAGAAACCGATGACGATGACGACGAAGATGACGAGGATGAGGATGAAGATGATGATGAAGAGGACGATAGCGATACGGCAGTGGAGGACAGTGCAGATGAAGTGGATGGTAATGAAGTTCTCGGTCGGGGTGGTCGGAGAGGAGCAAAGGTCAGTCCCCTCTCCTTCCTATAGCAGAGCAACGTGTCATTGGCTGTTAAAGTGTTGACTGATGCCATGACGTGATAGACCAAAGCCAAACGTGCTGTCAGAGGCAAAAAGAACAAGACGAAGAAAGTGGCAAAGATCACTGATGACGATGAGGAGATGGCAAGCGGTTCGGACCTCACCGACCTGGATGCATGATCACGAGGGAGGAGTGAAACGAGCGCACAGCGCACAGTGTCAAGAGAGGAGTTAGGCTGCGACGTGCTTGTGCTTCAAGACAGACTTTGTATTTATTCCGGGACGATTTCTGGCGTGTTTGATATATATTGAGATGACGCCAAGTACTCGAGTATGCCATGTATCTGTGCTTATCGCTGATAATATCTGATGAGGAAGTGTACAATCCGGCTCTGCCGGTCATGCATCTGTTCATATGGAATGAGAACCACGAGACTCGAACCACGATTGAGATGAGATGGGATGATAACAGGAATGTCAGGAATGAAGATCAAATGATTGTTTACAAAGATGTGACAAATAGAAAAACTGGATTATGAAACGTTGACAAAATAGAAGAAAGAAAGCGAGGAAGAGAGAGAGAAAGAGGGAGAGAGGGAAATGCTTGAATGCCCGATGATTTGAATCGTTGAGATTTGATCGTTGATCCTGGTCCGTAACAGGTTGTATCCGATGCTTCGTTATATCGTTCGTGAGGTATTGACTCGTTATCCAATCGTAAAAGGTCGTAAATGGTCGTTATGTTGATAAATGTTGTTGATCTCCCGTGATGGATCTGGAGATCTGCGCCTCGGCCCTTGGGCTCGACATTGCGCTGAAACGTCTGGTGGCGAGATGGCAGAAGCGACGTTCGCCTCGTTTCGTTATGCGCTATGCGCAACAGCCGTACCCCGATCTACCCTTACCTTCCTCCCCGGCTTTGTCGCCCTCTTTGGGGTCGACCAGCATCACACTGTTCTTCCGTCGGAGGACGCGCTCCCGCTCGATCTTGTCCTTTTTAGTGACCAGCATAGAGGTGATGGTTTTGAACAGCGCTTCCACCCCTAAACCACAAGCATTAGTATAAGATCACAAGGTTAAACCAAGATGCAACTTGTCGAAAGCTCACCCTCGCCTGTTAGAGCGCTGCACTCCCCTAGCCGGACTCCTTCCACGTCGATACCCCACATTGCGTCCACTGGATCCACCTCAATCGCAGGACCATACAATCTATGATCTCGACCAAGGCTGCCTCCCCGAGCTCTTCCTTGCGATTGTTGCGACTTGAGATCTGATCCGCCCACATTGGCTGAGAGAGGGCCGTTCTTCGCTTGTCCTTTCGCTAACAACTCGCCGCTTTCCTTCCGCTTGACTCCTGCTCCAAACTCGCCAAGTGTCTCAGCCGCACCTGGTCCTTCGCCCATGCGCCAGCTTCGCGAAGACCAGTCCTCGGATTTACGCCGGCTAGCTTGCGGGTCGTAATTCGACAAGTGCGGCGTGCTTTCTACCCGTACTCTAGTCGGAGTGTTGGCAGACTGCGGTACAAGAGCGGAGGGCGAGTGGTCGGCTTGACGAGGACTGGAAGACAACTCAGCCAGCTGAGCAAGGCTGGAAGCAGCACTGCTCAAGCTAGTGGTCCGGTTCATGCCTAGAACGCCGGAAATAGAGAAGCGTCCACCAGACACCCTATGACCTGACGTTGCCGACGCAGGCGATACGGACTGTCCAATCGGGTCAGTGAACGTTGCAGAAGTCGGTCTGGTAGGTGAGTGCAGAGTCGAGAAGGCGACTCGTCTGGGAGATGTCGGTGAGGCTGGCGAGATGATCTTGACGGTAGGTGGAGAGCTCGGGCGGATCTTGGCGGGCAGAGGCTTGGGCGATGCTTTGCCTGGAGAAGGTTTGGCCATGGGAAACGGGACGGACGCTGCCGGCTTGGACGCGTCCGACGATCGAGACGGAAGAATCGCAGGGGTTGGACGTGGCGACAGCGGATCCAATGAGGTGAGACCAGACGAAGAGTGTGATCTCGATGGGGTCGCACCAACAGAAGATTCTGCCCGAGAGAGGGAAGGAGAGTTTCGGAAAAGGCTGCGTGAAGGAGCGGAAAGGAGAGGCGGAGGCACCGGAGGCGGGGTGGGTTTCAACCACGATCGTATGGCTTCGCGAGCATGATCAAGCCTGGCAAAGAAATCGTATCAGCCTGACGTCGATGACACTGCCAAAATACCTGTTTTCACTCACGATACCACCCTCCTGCGTTCTAGGTCGATCTTTGCGCCAACCACGAATATTATGGTCTCTTTCGGGACGGTTTTTGCTAATTCCTCTAGCCAGGATCTGACATCATCGAAGCTCTGCATGTCGACGACGTCGTACACGAGGATGCAGACATGGGCGCCACGATAGTAAATCGGTGCCATCGAGCGGAATCGTTCTTGGCCTGCCGTATCCCAGATCTGCAACTTGACTCGAACACCGTCATGTACGAGCTTGCGTGCATGAAGTGATGAGCCAATTGTTGCAGGCGCAGGGGTCGGAGAGAAAGTTCGGGTCGTATATTGCAAGATGAGGGAAGTCTTGCCTACGCCTTGACTGCCAAGAAGGACGACCTTTGCTTCCAAGCCATCAGGACCGCCAAGATCAGGTGGAGCCATGTCGCCTGGTATGGTCACTGTTGCTCCGATGTTGGAGGACGCTCGCACAAGGTTTGACGGAGAAGCCAATCCGAAGCCTGAACTTGAACGTGCCATCAAGTTCGCATTGCGCAACCTCGCTTTCGAATCGGCACTGCGGCTCTCAGCCATTCGCACAGCTGCAGGATGACCGTGAGCAGTCTGACTTCGTCTGGGACGAGGCGCCGGTCCCATGGACTTTGGGCGTACAGGCCTGCTTTCAGAGGATGGTTGACTCTCCGTCGATTTGCTCTCAGATTGGCTCTTCGTCCGTGGCCTATTTGGTGGTTTTGCATCTTCGAAATACTGGGATACCGATGTATCGATGGCAATGACCGGTAGTCTTCTAGGCGTAGTATTCTCCTGTTCCACGTACTGCTCATTACCCGACGGTTGTGAGCTCATCTGCGAGACAGGGTCGGCGGGGCTGAATTCGAACGGCAAGTCGTCAGCTGGTGGAGCGAGCTTGATCATCATTGTTGGGCTGAGGACCTTGCTGACGGGCGGCGAAGGGTTTGGAGTAGGAGGCAGTGGAGTTTGAGGGAGAATGTCGGGGGTGGCACAAGGCAGACTCAACGGCGAGCCTTTCGGAGCAGGCGGGAGGGGTATAGCTCCGAGGATGCTGGGTTGGTTGGTAAATGGTGGCGGACCTAGTGCTGAGAATGACTGCTGTACAGGGTAGGGAGATGAATGGCGATGCTGGAAGGTCGGAAAGGCGATGGCATGCGGTATTGGCAAGGTGGTTGGCGGTGACTCAGCACGGGCTGAGACAGAGCCCGAATTGTAGATCTCCGTATCTGAAAAGGATTGGTGATGCAAAGGAGGGCTTGTCACGACGCTCATGTTTGCTTCCTCTTCCGTTGGCTTCTCCTACGCTGTCGGTCGTGTATGTCGATGCGGGAGTGTACGGAGGGAACGAACCAGAGCGTCGATGAAGAGACATGCACAACGAACAGTTGATGTATGATCTACGACTTTGCGATGGGACCGATTCGAAGGTTCTGAGCACGGTATTTTGCTACAGCCAAAGATCAGAAATCGTAAAGACGCTAGCAAGGCGGAGTGATCGTGAGCATCAGAACCAGGGGATCCGTATGATCCTGAAGACGAGCACTGATGACTCACGGATGAAACAAGATTACAAGCCACAGCGGGATCAGGCCACGGACCTGCGTGGTGGGATGAGAACAACAACAGAAGATGGAGGAGGCGATATGGTACAGGTTATTTACAGTCGAGTCGAGTTGGTCGACGCGTATAGCAAGGCTGTTGCAGATTCGCTGCCCAAGGATTGGACGGGAAGGGTGACGAATGTAGACAAACACCTTCCAGAGGTGAGTGACAGGGTAAGGTAAGGGGGGAGAGGTGGTGTCAGCAGATTCGGCGGTATTAGTGATGCGGGGAAAGCAGGGAGTAGCAAGTACAGATCAGAGGAGAAGCACTGTTTGACATGGCATGGTGGGCGGTACGGTGGTTGAGCATACTCGTACTCACCTTGTTGATTATGCTCGCTCCTTTCCTCGAGTGAACTGAGATGCGATGCTTTGGGAGTGGTGTTTGGTCCTTTGATCGAACGTCGTTTAGGAGGTAGTGGGCGCTGGGCGATGGGTGATGGGTGGTACCGAAGTGATTGTTTCACCTTTCACCCTTTGTTCAATGACCGTCTACCCTCTCTACCTATGTTCCTGACTCCTGGCAAGAGTTTTGAGAAGGGGCGACGTAAGATGGGATGGAAAGCTGATTATTGAGATGCATAAGCGATGCAGCGAAGTAGCGATGCGAAGGGAATGGACGTCTTCTTGAGCGAGCGATGCAGTGGTTGACTGATTGAATGAATGAGTGGATGTGCACTGAGCTAAGCCGAGGTCGTCGGGAGTGGCGTAAATGAGATGGCCGAGCTGTGTTCGGATACACAAAGGGTGATGTTGATGATCACGCGGTCAAACGAGTGTGGAGGACCAAGTGCATGCAGAAGAGCGCCGATCCTTCCGTCTGATATGATGGTCTAGGTGAGCAGGTGATACAATGCAAGTTAATGAAAGGAATGGAAGGAGCGAAACGCGTAGTTCGACAACGTTGTCGAGCTAGTACCGGAGCTAGTGTTGATATCTGCCGGAAAGGAGTCGCTGGTCCGTCCTGCGTCTTGTTCGAGAAACTGCAGTAACGAGTGATGCAGCGCTCTGGCTAGATCTCGGCGGGGAGGTGAGGAGGTGGAGAGGGGAGGGAAGAATGCAAGAAGAGAGAGCGAGAGAAAGAGGGCGAGTGGGTGATACAGTAGTACCAGATTGAATGCGACTTGGATTTGTTTATTCAAAAAAAACAGAGCACAAAAGACAAACTCTAATTATACCGTCTATAAGTCTACCGCTACTATTGTTGTTGTTGTCTATGCTCCAGCTATATGCTCTACGACATGCATGCAGGATATGAACAAGTGAGACAGCTCGCCTCGTACAACGTACGAACGCACTGTGCATTGTCAGGAAGAACGTTGCGTTGGCTTGACTGTCCGCAGACATGGGCAGCAGGACATCAGGATATCAGGAAATTGCACGCCATATCGCTCCTCGAATCCGTTATCAGGGAAAGGCTTATGTCACTCGTTCTTGTACTCACGGGAGCGTAGACGAGGAACAAGGGTGCAGACCATTATCCACTTTGTACTACTGTACTCGAAAGCTGCTATCATGACTACTTGCCTTGGCACCGCACCGCACCGCGCTGCTCTCCCGCATGACTCATGTGCTTTTCCGTATGCATATGCATACCCGTACCTGTATATGGACATGTGCCCCGGATCTAATGTGATTGACTGATGATATCCCCTTGTTGCGCCTATGATCTCTTGTCTCTTGTCTCTTGTCTCTGGTCGAACGTGCTCTCTTCACTGCTCTCTCGAGCCAGCGCTCCCGCTTTTCTTCCTCCGATGAGGCTTCATTACAGCAAAGGTTGTAGGTTCGTATGTAAATTGACACAACATCTATCGCCACGCTTGACCGAAGTACAGCTCCAAAGCGTGTTTGGCGATATTGAAGCCTAGTAAACTGAGCAGGTACCTAGGGCAATCATGTATCAGCTTTCCACCATACATCAAAGATAGTCCAGGTTCAGACCGAGAGAGACTGTTCGGCTCACCCGCCAAAGATCGGTAATAAAGGCGACAGTAACAGCTCTGAGCGCGCTACGAATGGCAGTGCCGCGTAGCCCAGATACGTTATGTAAACGTATTGCACTCCAGCAATCAGGAAGAGAGTGCTGTAAAGACACGGGCGCCTGATCAGCCAAGTACCCCGCATGCCGATATCCACTTCCAGAATGAGAAGCAGGACCTCGACTCACTTTCCGACCCACAGACAGACCCAGTTATCTCTAACGACAAGCGCAGCGAGGGGTAGAAGCGCCACATACGTAGTGAGGAAAGCAGGGAAGAACGAATTGACCGCGACGTCGAAGGCGTAGCTGAATTCAACGCGATTATCAACCGTCGAAGCCTGCGGGGCGGAGGGAAGGAGCAGGAGTCGATTTGATATTCCGTACAACACCAGAGCTGTCACGAGGGACGAGAGTAGGAAATCGCGGAATATCATCAGCAGGATTATGGAGAGGGTGCGGAGGGGCGTCAGGCGGTAGACCAGGGACCAGGCGATGCCGGCGGCTGAGAGAGTGTAGGTCGAGTCACGAGCAAAGGATAGACGGCAGGTATCATTCGTCAGCTTCTGTAGCGGACTTCACGGCGTGATCAGCTCACCTGCCAGTAAGGCAGCGATGAGGATGAGCATCGCGGGACTACGTATCAGCGCTGTTAGCTGGCGTCCTGCGTTTTCGACAGCGATGGTACCGCTTAGAGCATGTGCCATAGATTGCAACACCGGCCAGCGCGTCACTGCACTCACTCATCTCGCGCCCATACATTCTTCGTTTGCTTGCTGCAAAGTACGCAATGATCAGCGGCTTGGCTCATATAATTCATTCATACATGCGAACACAACTCACTGATGATATGTCTGCTTATATACTCTCCTCGGAGCTACGACGAGGTAGGTCAATTGCCAGAAAGCGAGCTCGAAGTCCTGCGAGAGTCGAATTATCAAAGATCAGCACATCTCCTTGAAGAGCTGAGCAGGAGCTACTCTTCATTATTGGACGACTTACCATACTACGAAACTTGGTTAAACGCCTGAAGACCAAAGGCAGTCCGCGCCCTCTCGAACTGAACTCGTCCCCCATACCCAGTCCTCCTCCTGCGCCGAACCCATCATCCCATAATCCCGTACCCCGGCGAGAACTGGTCGAGTAGATACTAGCTCCAGAGACACTGGCCCGGCTGCCTCCTGCTCCCATGCCCATACCCATACCGCCCATGCCACCACCTAATATACTGGGATTCGGACTACCGGAGCCAGAGCCGGAGAGGGGGAGGAGGGGCGTGGCCATTGTGCGAGGGCGCAGGCGGATGGATGACACTTTGCCGGTTTCGTAGCTATGCTACGCTATAGCTCACTGCTGGGTCTGCTTACGTGGTACGAGCGAGAGTGGTGCGGTCGTGTGTATGTTGCTGGGAGAGGTCTGGAGCTACGAGCTATTTGCGTAGCACTTTTGTCTGTACAGCGAGCTGCAAACGGTTCACAACCTCGCGTGGCGCGTCCTTGTACAACGCAATTCTGATTCCGAGACTGTGGCGCCCCTTCCGCATCTTCATACAGACTTCAACGGTAGAAGCGGTTACGGCGGCAGCAGCAGATGCATGTCGAGCTGTAAGATGTTCACACCTACACAGCGGTAAAACTAGGCGCGTATGGATAGCTCTATGAGAAAAGGTGCATGTATGCATACGTCGAGCTGAGAGTGAATTAGCCGAAATACAAGATCGCCTTCCGCTCCATGCCCACTCCGGGCTCAACGTTGTGGGCACCAGCCACGTATTCTGGGCCGACAGCAGCCAGGAACTCCCGGATCTCATTCTTGACACCTTGCTCATTCCTGAAGCTCAGATCCTACACCAATGGACGAAAAATAAATGTCAATATACAGCATTACTACCGCGAGATTGAAGTCGAAGAGAGTGGAACGACTTACGCCCACTTGAAATACCTGTCGTTTGGACAAGAACGATCCCTTCGACATGAGGACGAGCAGGGAATCAATCTGGTCTTCCGCGAACGAGGAGGGTTCGGCAAAGCCCGGCGGAGTGGGTGTGGGCCATGATGATGGGATTTCTTCCTCTTCCTCTTCCTCTTCTTCTTCTTCTTCGTCTTCCTCAACTTCGCTTAAGTCATCATCTTCGGGCGGGATGCCATCGTTGTTCGTTTTTGCTTCTGTTCCCTCGTCACTGTTGGGATTTGCAGATACTCTCGTCGCCGTTGTCTGTTTGCCAATCTCCTCGAACGGCCTATATCCCCGCGGATGAGCTGTGAGGTACGCATCGAGCTTCGAGTCCAGGGGGTGGAATACGTTTGTTCCCTGCGCCATAATATGTCAACATCTCAACAACGAATCTGTTCAAGAACAAGTATGAAGAGACGGAAGCCCACTCACCGGATCAAGGAGGTACGACGGCGCGTAGTCCGACTTGTATCGCATCTTCTGACAATCAGGTATCCAATAGCCTATATCGTAACTTAGTCAGCGACAACATGATAACGACATGGGAGCGAAGCCCGACTGACCCATATAAAGCCACCCCATGCCCTGCGCACCAGCTTGAGCCATCCGCCGCACCAAGCCTACTTCGTACAGAGCGGATACCTTGCCCAGGCTCGCCCACGCATACGCCGGATCCCAGATGAAGTATACGCTGCTCACGCACGAGGGCAGAATGTCTATTACTGAGATCCCTACGAGTCTGCTGTCTATCCGATATACTGTTTGCTTCATGTCAGCACGGGTCTACAGGCAGAGGCCTAATGGCGAGATATGGCTGAGGCGGGCGTTGAAGCACATAGGCACAGGGCAGGCTTACATAGATGGTACGCTCCGTAAGTCCCCGGGAGGTGATCCGTCTTTTTGCCTTCCGCATACACTATCGGCGTTTCCTATGCATAACCCTTCGTGTCAGTCTATACTCAGCGGCTCTTGACTGTAATTTAGAGAGGGGACTCACGACAAGCGTCTTGGAGCACAGGAACCGCTCGTACCCTCTCATACTGACGTCCCCAGGCGGGTCTTTGTGTATGGTGATCTGATACCTCTTGTACAGGTCATAAGTCTCTTTGGTTGCTTTTGCAGGCACCAGCTGTGTCTGTTGTACATCAATAGCGTTCCAGTAAACCACGAAGGACAAAGATAGGAAGAAAGGAGGAGGTATGGGAGTGGGAACTCACCTCGAAGCGATGTACGGCCGTCCCGTTATTTCCCCCAAAGCCCATCTCATATGCGTGAAGCGCTTCGACCGGGTCGAGGGAGATAGCGTGCTCGCGAGATTTGCCCTTCGGTTTCTTCCCAAAGCTCCCTCCTCCCTTACTTCCATCCAAGACCGCCTGACTGCCCGCTCCTGAGCCTTGAGCCTGATTCTCGTGCGGTCCCTGCTCAGCGATTTCTCCTGGTTTCAAGCCCGTCTCGATATATCGGTTGAAGCGATTAACGACCTGTCTGTGTTTCTTCTCCGGCTTGAAATTTATAGCGTCAAGTCGGATCGTATATTGCGGACAGCATGTGCGGGCCATATCGGGGCTTCGCGCTTCTCAGCTGCGCACATGGTGTTGGGCGTGGGGGATGTGGGCTTACTGGTAGACGTAGTCGCCTGATCGACGCCATCCCCTGTCGACGAGATCTTGGTAGAACTGTCAGACGAGATCATCAGCTCTGCTGTATCACCAATGAGACATTTGAGACCCATGGGATATATGAGGAAAGGTGTATCAGTCACTCACCCACGGCGTCATCTGCTCGGTGACCACTAAAACGAACCAATCAGCCCTTTGTCCACGTCGGATATGCAGTAGAATAAGGTGCAGACGGAAGTGTACGCCGTACATCGAGCATTTATCGAGCAACTAGTAAATATCTGAAAGAGACTCACTCCCATACTTGCTCGAACTCTTCTTCTTGCTCCTTGTCCCAGAGGCGGTACAGTACCCACACGTTCCGGATGAATACCCATACGGCGTCAGGAGGGTGGGCGCAGCGGGCATCTCACAACTGACGACTGAGTGAGTGGGTGATTCTCGAAATCAGTTCTTAGGACGCAACGCTGTCGGTCCAGCCTGTCAACTTCTCGTCGGTATGATGAGCTTTAGGATAATATTTCAGTGATCTATACACCGTCAATGTCAACCTCGGTGCTACGCGAGATTACCGAGTGACGCGGGGCACCGCGTCGGAAACCGCGATGACGAACGAGGAACGAGATCTACGAGACTGACAGGTGTCCGTTCGCTGGGATAAGTACGAGGGTGTTCATGCTATATGCAGAAGACGACCTGCATAATTACAAGACTAGTTCCTGCCCCTGCTCGAGAAACAACCCGTCTTGCTCTCCCGGATCGACCACACACTTAGTATTGGCACTAGAAAAACACTGCCGCAACAGATTAGACTCTCTACCCGATTAATCAGCAAGAACGCAAGAACGCAAAACCGCAAGAACGCAAGATCGTGGCAAGATGACCCGGCGAATCGCGTGCATATTCGGTATGGGCCCCGGCCTCTCCACCTCGCTCGCCGCCGCTCTCGCTCCGACGCACAGCTTGTTCCTACTCTCCCGCTCACTGCCTGCTTCCCTACCGAAACTGGGTTTGCCCTCCTCCATACCCCCAGATCAGATCTTGGCCGCATCGTCCGATGGTTCGGCTGAGAGTCTCAAGCGCGCTTTTGAGCAACTCCGCGGGAAATGGCCAGAGGGGAGGATCGATGTCGGAGTCGTTAATTCCAACTCGGCTTTCAAGCCAGGGGGTTTCCTCGATAAGTCCGAGCAGGATCTGAGGGATAGTCTGGAGTCTGCTGTGTGAGTGTTTTTCGAATCGATGACTAAAGTCTGTAGACGATATCTCACGTTATAGGGGCATCCTATAAACTGTAAGCTGACTACTGCGCAGCGTCGCAGGGTTCAACCTCTCGCAACACCTAATCCCCCTTTTCCTCGCCAACCCCCCCGACTCCAAAACGGGCGCCCGGGGCACCCTCCTATTCACAGGCGCAACAGCCTCACTCCGCGGCGGCGCGCAATTCTCGGTTCTTTCTTCTGGCTTGTTCGCCAGACGATCGCTCAGTCAATCCCTAGCTAAGGAATTTGGTCCGAAAGGCGTGCATGTCGCCCATGTGATCATTGATGGGATGATTGATACGCCGCGTCTTCAGGAGTTCATGGGGCCTGACGAGGAGGGCAAGGTGGGTGGTACACGATCCTTCAGATCTTAGATCTTCGATCAGAGCTCTAGTTCTGTCATGCGTAGCTCGTACTGCGCTTGTGCTAATGCTTTTCAATGACACGCAGCGCCTCAAACCCGACGATATCGCGAAAACATACTTGGCACTCATTGACCAACCGCGGTCCGCCTGGACCCAAGAGCTCGACGTCAGGTGAGTCAGCCTCGAGCGCATCATTCCAATTCGAGGCACTGTTCCACTACATCGTACAGTTTCTGCTGCAGCTCGCTTGAGATGGTTCCGTGGCTGATCCCCCTTCGTCTAGACCTGATGTCGAGAAATGGTAATCCATCAGAGGGGTCTGACCTGACCTAAAATCCGCTCGAGTCGTCCTGACAACAATATATCCGAGGACCGCCAGGTAGCCAGGTCTCGATCGTGTGCAGCGGCACACTTTCATTCCAGCAGGACGTGCACAATAGAGAGATGCAGATCGTACTATGTACAGGGCGACTATACCGTTTTAGATACCAGTACACTATTGGGAATGAGATGCAATGTTATATACAATAGATATCGACGACCGCCATCAACAATGCTGACTTCGTTAAACTCGGTCTGAATTGTCCAAAATATCTTGAATGTAGGACTGTCCGTTGTTCTTGAAGCCCATGTCTTAATAAGCCTCCTTCGATCGCGCGCTCAAGTCAGACCCAGCACTCGATCTTTCTCTCTCATAGCCGCTTGAGCCCGCGCTCTCAGCTCCTCATCATGGACGGGAGACTCGAAATTACTTATAGCGCTACCTCTCGACCGCGTTGGCTCGAGCTGGGCATACGGCATACTGAATCTCTGCTGTTGGTTATCTACCAGCGATGATGTCCGCGCACTTGCGTTTGGACCGATGGAAGAGAAGTAATCTCTCCTGTCAATTGCGCCGTCCGGTATTCGCGGACTAGGCAGGGAACGCGGTCGCGGTGAAGGAGTCGATCTGTAGTTCGGCGGAAGCTCAATCACGTTCGCCCCTTCTTCTGGTAATTGGATGTGGACGTCGCCGCCCGCCGCGTCGGAGTGGACGACGTAGACGTTGCGTGCTAGTCGATGGTCTGAAGGAGCTGGGGAGACGGGCGATCCTTGTCTGCGATTCCTGTCCGAGGGCAAGGAGTTGAACGACCCCTCTCTTGGTGAGGAAGAAAGTAATGGCAGAGACCCAAAGCTGCGCCGCGCATTCGCAGAGGCGGAATTGCGCTGGGCGCTGATTTCTCGCTCTCGCTCCGGGCTCTGATGCGTGGATAGCAGCGAGTCGCGCGATGTCTCATGCTGATGGCCCAGGATACGAGGGGAGAGCGGGGCCGTGCGGCCGGACGCGATACTCCTAGGTGGTCCAGGCGAGGTAGTCGGGTGAAAGTCCGCTAAAGCAATTCCGTCATAATATCCTTCCGCGCGATCGCCATTATGCAAGTACGCCGGATCTGCACGATCTCCGTCTCGTAAGGCTGGAGAAGAGAATGGATCCCCTCGTGCGTGCGATGAAGCAAAGCTACCGCTCAGTGGCCGCTGGGGATAGGTGTCGTAAGGACCTGGTACGTGTGGGTCGTACAGTGTCGCAGGAGTATCGAATTCGGTTCGTGGTGAGTCCATCATTGGCTTGCCGTAGATTGAATCCGAATTGTTGTGGTATGATGCGGCGCGAGGATTGGCGTACAGATCTTCGTCAAACACGCTCTGCGCATCATAGCCGAAGAATCAGCTCGCTTCAAGTACAGGCGGACGGTATCGTAAACTCACCCGCTTGGTCTTTCTTCGTCTGTTCAACAACCACATCAAGACCAACGCTCCCAGCGCACCCACCGCGAAGGCTCCCACAACGCCACCGACAAACTCTCCTAGCCCAAATCCAACCGACTCGACGGACAGCTCCTGTCCAGTAGCGACCGCAAGACATGACAAATCGTTGCTAGTACCAGCATGGAATGGCCCCACGGCCCAGCTGTTCCCCGCCGAGTCGTAAATCGCAGCCATGAAGGCCTGTCCGTGCGTGAGGCGGACGGTGTAGTTCATCGAGTGGTCTGCTGCGGAGCCGGAGCCGGAAGTGACGTTGACTGGCGGGTGGGCGGCAGGAGCAATGAGAAGCGTGTACGGAGCCGTGCCGTTCTTGGGAGTGAATTTGAGGTCGCTGCCTGTTAGTGAAGGTAACTCGTCTTATCAGCAAAGCGGAACAGTCGCCGCAGCATTGCTCGGTCGCTCACATGAAGCAGGCCATGCGTTCTCCGAGACTTGGCCGGTGGCACCGGTCACCTCCACGTCGAGCGTTTCGTTCGCGGGCGTTACCCATGATCCGAGCACATCGGGTGCGCGGCACGTGGAAGTGGTGTTCTCGTACGCTTCCGCCGTGAGATCGGCGGAGGGGACGACGGTGATCAGGTCCTGAGGGATGGTTATGAGCTGCGGGGTAATCGAGATGTGAAGGAAGAGTACGTACTTGACATCCGCCAGATGCGCCATTGCTCCCCCAAATACACGCGATGAACTAGGTATCAGGCGTCAGACGCTTCGTCAACAGCTTCACGAACAGATGTGGAGTGAAGAACGGTACCCACCTGCGTGCCGTTCCCCCACGGATGACTGATACTCTGAGTCTGGCTCATATCGCCCACATTGAGACTCGCCGTATATATCCGCTCATACTGAATCCCCGCGCCGTCCATCAACTGCTCATGGACTATCATGACCATAGTATAGGGCGAGGCCGGGTCGTCCGTCGCTGCATTAGTCGTAGTCAACTGCGTGAGTGTGAGTGGCGTGGGGCAGGTGTAGGCTATGGGTAGAACGAGATTGGAGGTTGTGAAGCCGAATGTGAATGCCTGGATCTGGTCGCCTGTGTTCGGCGTAGACGTCTCCCCTCGAGCGAGCGGGATGAGGAGCAGGAGGAAGAGGAAGAGGGACCGCATTGCGCTAGAAGAGAAGCGGTGGCGGTGCAGAGTACTCGAAGAGTCCTTCAGATCGCTTTGCCTTAGTTGAGGAGATAGCTGATATTGACAACGGTCGATAATGCTTGTCAAGATCAAGCTGTAAGGCAATCATCAAAAAATACGTCCGGGGACCTTCTGCATCATTTGATACTAGGTGGTTGACTGGCTGATCGACTGACTGGTGGAAAAAAGGTGACCGCACGAAGCCCGTTACGCCGAAAAGAGCGGGAAACGTGGTCCGGGACCGGTGATTAGATCAGATCAGAAGCGTATATGTGTACTCGAGTGCTCGAGTGTAGAGTGATTAAAGGTATCACAGCTCTCGTCTCAATCACTTGCTCGGGCAAATCACGTCCCAAGCCCGAACAACGATCCCCGCACAGACCGCACATACCACACTCACAATATTCACAAGCACGTACTGGACATTTTATCGCTGTCGGATATCGCCAAGAAATCCGCATGCTTCTGTCCCTACTTTCGGGGGATTCCCGAGTCACGAGTGAGCCTGAAAATGTATCATGGCATGTGGATGACTGTTCAGGCTGATAACGCTGTTTCGCCCGACGGAGTAACGGGTGACGGATAATCATACTCGTAGCGTTTTTATCGTTTTTCGTTTCTCGTATAATTGCGGCAACGGCTACCAGTGCCGCATGCGATCTCATGCAGCAGCAGCGAACGGGACGGAAAGCGGCTTAGCCTAGCGTCCCACCAGTGCTGCTGCGCTGGTACTAACGTTTCCTCGTGAAGCTTGACGAGTGTACCCGATCCCACTCCTTTGTTTTTCTGCCCAGTTGTAGCGACGCCACCCGGTCGTTCCCCTCGCTTGACCGCAAAAGATGACCGTGGGAAAGTGCGATAGTATTAATAGTGCGGTGGAGGTCGGAACGGATCGTGATATCATTGTTGGTACGCGGGTAACAGCTCAACAGACGTCTCCCTTTTCCGACTGACATAACGCTATAAATTCACACCATCCCATCCCACTTCTCTCTTCGATCCATTCACAAACCACATTCCCATAACAACACCTTCCCCCCCCAAACCAACCAACAACAAAACAACCACCATGTCTGAGCAGATCGACTTTGCGACTTATGTCGTAGAAAGACTAAAGCAGTGTGGCGTCAAGAACGTAAGTGGACAACCATAGCTGCACTCGTCATAGCCTCCCTCCACTTTCTCATCACTCTCGGCCGATGACACACACTTGTCTTCCACTGCACCTATTTACCTGGCTGACACGTCTGCAAATAGGTCTTCGGTGTCCCAGGAGACTTCAACCTTCGTCTGTGGGTGTTGCGACTTGTATCTCCTCCGCGTGACAGCCACTGATCCGGGTCCGTCCCCCGCAGTCTCGACTACATCGAGGAAGACCCTGATATCAAATGGGTCGGCAATGCCAACGAGCTCAACGCAGCATACGCAGCCGACGGCTACGCCAGAATCAAGGGCACACTCGCGGTGATCATCACCACCTTTGGAGTCGGAGAGCTTTCTGCCCTTTGGTGAGTTGGACAACACTGGAGATCACCTTCTACTAGGCACATTGATGCTGATGAGCAATACTCTATAGTGGCATTGCTGGCGCCCTCGCTGAGCGAGTCCCAGTTCTTCACATTGTCGGCGCGCCAAGCAGGGCACTCCAGGCCAAGAACTCTCTTCTTCACCACACTCTCAACCTTCCCAACTCCTTCACCGCCTTTGCGCAGATGTCAGCACCAATCTCATGCTCCCAGGCATTACTCAACGACATGGAGCCAAAGACCGACACTACCTGGACCGAGGCTTTCGACAAGACTTTGGTCGACGTCCTGGAGCAGTGCCGACCTGGTTACATCGAGATCCCTACTGACGCCTTTGAAGCCAAGGTATCCTCTGCGGGCTTGAAGGACTTACCCGTGAGTCTGCAACGAGTATATCCGCCCAGTGATTATGTACTAACCGCCCTACGTAGCCTCACCCTCACTCGGCACCTCCCCCTGAGTCAGTGGCGGCATCGCTGCCCAATGAGTCTTCGGTCACCGCACCCAACACTGTCAGCACAGCCGCTGTCCAAGCCCCCTCTGCGCCACCGTCGGAGGACGTCACTGCCCATGTGGTCGAAGAGATCACAGCTCGGTTCAAGGCTGCCAAGAAGCCTGTCGTGCTTGTGGACGCTTGCGCTGGACGATTCGGTATGGCAGGCGAGGTCAGGAAGCTCGTGGAGGGCAGCAACATCAGATTCTTCGAGAGTAAGCCATAATTCCCTCAATCGCATCTTTCGGCCGAGCTGATCTTCGATCAATCAGCTCCCATGGGTAAGTCATTGATGGACGAGCACCACCCACTCTTCGGAGGATGCTATGCCGGTGCAAACTCCCTTCCTGCCGTTCGCGAGGAGGTCGAGAGCGCAGACTTTGTGCTCTACGTCGGCGCCCTTAAGAGTGACTTCAAGTGAGTCTGTTTCCCCTTCACACATGGTAAAAAAATCAATGCTGATTCACCCTTTCAGCTCCGGCTCCTTCTCCGTCGGAATCGACCCCAAGATCGCTATCGAGCTTCACTCCTTCACCACCAACATCGGATACGCTACTTTCCCCACGACTGATCTCCGTCACGTTTTGCCTCTCCTGGTCCCAGCTTTCCAGGCTATTACCTCTCGCTCTGGTTCGCCTGTGGCTGGCGAGAGTGCTCAAGCCAAGCTCGACGGCGGTCGAGCGGAGGGTGTTGTCCCGGAGCCCAAGGGTACCGAGATCAAGCACGAATGGTTGTGGCCTAGGTTGGGCAAGTGGTTCGCGGATGACGGTGAGTCTCCCGTTGCAGTGCCTTTCATATTCGTGGACCTGCAGCTGATTCAAGTGACCAGACATCATCATCACTGAGACTGGTACATCCTCGTTCGGTCTGACCAATGTCCTGCTCCCATCCCACTCGACCTACATCTCCCAAATCCTCTGGGGCTCCATCGGCTGGTCTGTTGGCGCTGCCCTCGGTGCAGCAATCGGCGCCAAGGAGGATGGCAGGAACCGACGTGTTGCCCTTTTCGTCGGCGACGGATCATTGCAGCTCGTGAGTTGATACTGTCCAGATTTGAGTCTATCCTGCACGACAGCTGACGATCATCGCGTTCGCCTCTCGCAGACTCTCCAAGAGATCGGCACCATGCTGCGTCGTGGAGTCCACCCATACCTCTTCGTGCTGAACAACGACGGCTACGAGATCGAGCGTCAAATCCACGGCTGGGCAGCAGAGTACAACGACATCCAGTCGTACGACCACCAGCTCTTGCTCCCCTTCCTGGCAGGAAAGAAGGGCACGACACCCTACGAGAGTCTTGTTGTCAACACTCCCGAGGAGTTCAACAAGCTTTTGAACGACGAGGCATTCAACAAGCCCGACAGGCTTAGGCTGATCGAAGTCTACATGCCCCGTGGCGATGCGCCCGAGGGCTTGGTCAGGCAGGCCAAGTTGACCGCCGAGGCTAACGCTAAGGCGTAAAAGGGGGTAGTCATGTCAGAAGTTCATATATGTAGAGAGAGTCAATGTGCAGTGCTATTATCATGATCATAGATGCGAAAATCAATGCTATGCATTCCTGTTTGTTTACATACGGCGATGTCGCGCGAGGCAGTAGAGCAGCTGAATTATCATGAGCTCTGCGCTCTTTGTCGCTGTGCACCAATTGCACCAAGCGTCGTCACATGCATGAATCCTTGCTTGATCGGGCGATAGATGGACTAGCGCCGCCAGAGGGTGGATGTGCTGGAGGAGTCGCCAAGGTCGAGATAGCGCGACTGGACATCGGTGCGTCCTAAGCCCGATGCCTTGCGCTACCAGCGCTACCACCGTCTCGAAGCGCTATGCGCTCTCTTCTTCTCCATGACCAATTGTACCTCTACTCCCATCAAGCTTCCACTCCGTCTATTCGTCAGGAACATCAGCCGGCTTCTTGATCCCTTTTGCGAGCTTATAGTAGACGACGGTAGAATCGTCGGTCACAATCGCCATATACAGCGTATCGGGGTCGAACGACTCGGGCATTTCCGCAGTTCCCTCTCCTTCTGCCTCTACCTCTCCTGAGGTCTCGTTGTCGATATTGGTGACGGGCGATTTCGAGATCTTCTCCCGCAGCTCGTCGATGGATGGTGCCAGAGGCGGGAAGGGCGCTGGTAAGTCCTCAACAGTGAGGGAGGCAAGCGCGGTATAGATTGCTTTGAGGGCTGAAGGGCGGAGGGAGGTGGTGTGTAGTGGGATAGGCAGGACGGGTCTTAGGGGGTCCTGCATTTACGAAATCATAGATACACAGATCAGCATACGGGGGATCGGGTGATAGTCATCATCATACTGGGATGCAGAGAGAGGGGGAGAGAGAGAGGGAGAGAGAGACAAGGAGAGAGGATGATCAGCGCACCTCTTTCCGTTTATGCCCAACGAGCACGACCCAGTCCCTCGCATCTCCGGTAAGACTAACAAGGCGCAGATCCTGCCATCCCACAGCTGTAGTACGATTCAGCTGCATTCAATCATATTGAAGATATGTCGGAGCTGACGGAACACTACGCACATAGCGATAAATCGTATATTGTCGTTAGGAGCGGGCCGGCCTGTGCTGGGTGGGCAGCGAGGTACGGCTGCAGCCAGTCCGGGTGAGTGAGAGAGGCCATAGTGCGCGATCTGCCTGTTTGTGTTTCTTGTACTGCCAGTGAGGAGATTAGGTATAAGGAGCAACAGGGATATCGAGATACCGAGTGATGATGTCTACGAGTACTCGAGTAGCAGGAATCAGAAGGTGGAAAATAAGTTGATCCACCTCCACCGCCAGCGCAAAGGTGGGGGGCGGAGATAAAGTACATATCAATGAATCACTGCTTTTGTCACCTCTACGACATTGGCATCGACTTGCTGAACATCCTTTGCTTTTCCTTCACTTTCTTGACCACCCGTGTATACTACCCACGCACCGCAGCACCGCAACATGGCAGACGAAGAAGTCGATTGGGGATTCGACGATACGCTCGACGTCGAGGATGCGTGGCGCGGCGCGACGGCTGCTGTCTCCATCACCAGCGCGGCGGAGGCGGACGACGTTCTTGATTTAGGGATCGACGTGGATGCTGAAGGTGAGTCGTTCACTGCGATGTTGTCCGTTCGTAGTCGATCAGACTCAAGTCGGCCTTCTTGAGACTCACTGATAATTGACTCGAGCTGATACTGAACTCCAACACAGCCGAACCCGCTCAACCTGCTCAACCGTCGTCCCCGCGCAAGAACGGTAAACCCACGCCCACGGGTCCTTCCGCCTCATCCGCCTCATCAACGACGAAAGCTCCCCCCTCGGGCCCAAGGCGCTCAGCGAACCTACCCACCGGTCCTCGAGCCGCGAGCAAGACGCCCTCCGGACCTCGGTCCGACTCTGCCCAACTGACCGCTTCTCAAGCCACGGCTGAAGACGACCGTATTGCCATGGACGGCGACGGCGACGGCGACGGCGACGACGCTGCGCGGAGCCAAGCACAGCCCGACATTCAGGCGAGTCATGCCTCGCGCATCTTCTGCACTCGAGACATAGACATGAACATGGTTTGACGTTCGGCGCGTGTCTCTTCCCTTTACATTTACCGACATACAGGCGCAAGCGCAGAAGGATACTACCGTAAACACCACTACGGAGACATCTACGGATGAACGACCCTTGCCTGAAGGCTGGGTCGCTCACATGTCCAAGCAACATCGACGTCTATTTTATCAACATATAGCGACCAAGACGTTGGTATGGGAACGGCCGACAGCCGACACCCCTCTTCAGACGTCGCCTACGCTTCCCGCTGCCGCTGCTCAGCCTGCGGCCAAGGCAGAACCTGCTAATAGTGCTTCACCCGCTGCCGCTGCTTCTGCCGCACCTGTGGCACAGCGCGCTGCTCTAGAGACAAAGTCCGAGGTGGGCCAAGCGTCAACGGAAAAGAAGATTCCGACGGGCCCAGCAGCGTCTAGCGCAGCTGATCGCGAGCGCGGGAAGGAGAGAGACGCCAAGCCTGCCGCCGATCCAATTGCTTCAGCTTACGCGGCCCGCCGGGCCCAAGCTCCCGCGACTGGTCCCTCACCTAATTCCACAGGAGCAAGTAGAAACAATGACGAGCGGAGTCGCAATGCCCGGCGTGACCGTCCCCGCGATCGCGACAGCGCACAGGATCGACCGCGAGAACCGGATAGACGCCGTCAGCGCAGTCCTCCTCCTTCAGATGCGTCTAACGACTCGAAGAGATTCAAGACAGGCGATGGACGGCCCACAGCACCCATGTCGGCGCCACACACTTCACAAAGTACGTTGACATCCCCAATCTCAAGTATCTCCACGGCGACACCCAGACCGTGCACCATCTGTTGTCGTTAGTCGGCCAAAAGTATACGCGACACAGTCAGGATGTGTTCGGTCACTGCCAGTTGTCGGGCTGGAATGGGCACGCATCAAGCGATATGAAGCTTTTCCTCCTCCGCGCCTGGATCGTTTCGTGTGCACCTGAGAGGCCTCCGCTTATATTACCGAACCTTTTTCGTGCAACTGCGCAGGACAACGAAGTCCACCTCGATCAGCTATTCCGCAAGAGCCTCGTCGGGCTGCCCTGGACAGGCCACCTTACTCACCTCCTCGATCCCGTTATTCGGATCTCCCGACTGGCCCTTCGGCTCGCGAGCAGGATCCACATTCGCGGCCGTTCAACAGACTCCCGCCTCGCCCTGATGATGTAAGTGCCACTTGTGGCTAGATTGGCACGACTCCCGCGCTGATCCCACATGCAAAGCGCTCCCGTCCTGTGCAACGGCGATCACCTCCACGCGACTCACCAGCATCAACACCTGTCGCGCCTCGATATGACCAGGGTCCCAACTCTGCTCCTCTTGCTACAAACCGCTGGGGTGCCGGAAATGGTCCTAACGCTGAACGTTCGACTCCTAACCACCCAAACAGAGACTTACCATCCGCAAAATCCGCAGCTCCCGCTTCAACCTCTTCCACTGCGACAGCAGAGACTGCCGACGCCAAGCGTGCTCGCCTGAAAGAGGAGGCTCGAAAGGCCCAAGAGGTGCTCAAGCAGGTTCAAGAAGAAGAAGCAAAGCTTGAGAGAGAAGAGGCGGAAGGGAGACGCAAAGCTCAAGAGGACGCTGCTGCGCAGAAGAAGCGAGATGAGGAGGAACGCAAGCGTGCGCCAGAGACAAAGCCGAACATGTACGCCTCGCGGGATGCGAGACGCAGCGGACCTCCCCCCATGAACGATCGTGCCGGACCAACAAATGCTGGACCGCCCAGAACTCCAGGTGGGTATGACAGCTATCGTCCTGATGCTCGTGGTCAGAGTCCACCTCGACAACCCTTGGACGCTAGAAACGGCGGGCCCCCTCGAGATTTCCGCGATCGCGAGAGACTAAGGGATATGCGACGACCACCGTCACCCATGCGTCGTCCATTATCACCTATCCGCCGACCTCTCTCGCCCCCGCGGTCTTCGCGACCAGGCCCGAGGATGCCTTCCCCGCCGAGAAGAAATGGCGATTCGTACTATCCTGACCAGTCTGCGCCTCCCGCTGATCTTGCTTCGAGACTGGGTCTGGGAGGGCCTAGACGACTTGACCACGTTGCGCACCCTATGTCTGTGAGTAGAGGCGCTCTTTCTGGGATGAACCATGATCAAAAATGGCCGAGCTGATGTTACGTCGTTGGAATGACAGGACCGAGAGCGTGATCTACCAAGAGAGAGGGGCTGGGGCAGAGATGCGGCCAGGGACGGTGATCGTGATCGACGCCGCACGCCGCCTCCTTTGCAATTAGCCGAACGCATGTCCCGACCTCGTGAGCCAGAGAGAGGCAGAGGTGACGGCCCTGATAGAGGTGGTGGTGGTGGTGGTGGTGGTGGTGGTGATCGATACCAGCCTCCGCCCTTTGATAGGCGGGATGATTTCAGAGAGCGGGATAGGCCGAGGCGGTGGTGAGGGTGATGCGCACTGTGCAAAATAACCCCTCTAGCGGGAGACAGTAGCTATAGCAGGAGTTGGCAAGAAATATGCCCGTATGCAGTATGCGCAGCATTGTGTGAAGCGAGCAAGTTGTGACATTAGTGAAGCGGCAAGCACAGCGAGCCACTATAATGGCAGTGGGATCCTCGGCATCGCGCACGAGAACAGAGTCAATGTCCATACATGGTATTTCGTCTCGATCATGAACGTGGTCATATATAGTAGTACTAGTGGAGCGTGATAGAGTCTTTCATGTATATACGTGGGAGGGGAAGAGGGCAGAGGGAAGAGGCTAAGCTCGCTCAAGTACAGCGATCACGCTAATACGACTCGTCGCTAGACGAGCTGTATATCGACTTGTCGACTTATCGACGCATCTGCCCCTCGTTGGAAGAGAACGAAACGACCGATTCGTTATTGCCTCGCCCAGACTCATGGTCGAAATACCTTCCGTCGCTCATACTATCCCTCTTCTGCGATCCCCGCCCTAGAGACGCAGTATCGAAACTGTCCCTGTGCGGATCGTACAGCGCGCTTCCTCTCGGCAGAGCCGAGGCTAAGGCTGGCGGAGGCCCGGGCGCAGTGGAGTTGCGCGACGTGGCGGTCGTGTACGCGGGCGCTATCCCGGACGATATGGCCGTGGACGAGCCGCGTCGAGAGCCGGGGACGGACAGCGTGTTGCTGTTGTTGTGGCCGTTGTTGTCGTAGTCCAGTTCGGGGTAGGCGAGGTTCGACGATGATTTGTTCATTGCTTCGGCTGCGACTCCAGGTCCGTACTGCGCCGCGATTTGGCTATTGCCCAACAATCAAACAGAAAATGATCAGCCAGGGTCCTCTTCCTTTGATGACTACTGCCAGCTACTGGATACTGGATACACGACTCACCTCGCATACTCGTCCATGATGACGGCCATACTGCCCAGATCCAATCGGTAGCGCTTGGGGGTTAAGCCCTTCCCGAAGCGATAGGTGATATGGTTGGAGCAGAGCAGACTCGCGAGGATGATGAGGATGTGCGCGGGGACGAGGGCGAACGAGATCGCGTACCAGATCTCGAGGACGTGTCGCTCTAGATGGAGATACTTTGATTTGCACCCCGGTAAGATCGAGCGTGCGTAACATAAGGGCGAGACGGTCGCTTCGACGTATGGTGAGAAGTAGCCGCAGCACACGAGCTGTCGTTGGCGCATTAGCGTTGAGTACGAAGTAGAGCGGCGCGACACTTACCGCATCTTGGATTCGCAGTCTCCCGTCAGTACCTAGAGCCCTGGACCATTGAGCGTTGATCTTTCCTTCAAGGTTGAAAGTCCTTTGCTTGTACGTCATGTAGCCTGGAGTGACGATGAACGCAAGACAGATCCAGAGCAATAGCGTGTACACGGCCAAGAAGGCGCGGTTGTTCAAGAGGATACCGGCGTAGCCTATGAGCGATGTCAAGACGCAGAGGGAAGCAGCGATCGTCGATACTGCGCACGAGCAATGTTAGCGAGAAGTAACACGTGAGCACCGTTGCAGAAGTGATTGGCGACTTACAGATTAGTTCGGTGTTGTTTCCCACGCGGATAACGTCTGAACGGTAGAAGACATTGAGCCAGACGAGGATGCCAGAGACGAGGGTTGCCATGCCGTAGATCATGAGCTGCGATGCGGGTTATGCAGATCAGCGAGTGGTACAAACACATTACCAAGAGATGTTGAGATGCTTAATACTCACAACACTGTTGGCGAAGAACAAGACCCATTTGAACCTGTTCCACCTCAACTTGGGGCTCTTCTTCTTCAGACCGCCTTTACCAAGCTGGAAGACGACGCCTTCATCGTCGTCCACTGTACCTGGCATGCCCATTCTCTGGGCGTCTCGCGCAAAGGCATCTCTTCCTCCGCCGACTTTGGCGCGGCGGTGCGCCCAGTCGCCCGGCGAATGGAGCTTGGTGAATTTGGCAGGGACGTAGTTGAGGGACAGGCTGGACGGGCGGGTGTTGTTCCCCATATTCGGGTCTTTGACGTCGCCGGCAAAGGAGATCGAGGAGCGGCGGGACGAGAGCCCGCTGTTGTTCTCGCCCGGCACGAAGGGCGCGACGGGGGGCACGAGGTCGTCGTCGTTCCGGTACGTCACGATCTCCTGCGGGCCATTATGGTAGTTGGACGACATCTGGTCCGAGAACGCGGGGGACACGGCGCGATCCCTGTCGCTGTACCCGTAGCCGTAGCGCAGTCCTTGCGCAGAGCTGGGCGACGTCGCGAGAGGCTGTAATACCGATTGCGGCGTAGACGCTCGTCTGCTATGAGTACCGGTGTTGCGAATTGGTCGTAAGGACGAAGAAGAAGTAGACGAGTTGGGGTTGTACGTCTGCGAGGGACGGGAGGCGAAATTGAACAGTTTTGATCGACGCGAGGCGGGCGTCGTGTCGTAGGCCATGCTTTGCTCAGGTCCGCTTTCGACCGATGTCTGATGTCTGATGTTCCCACAATCTGTATGATCCGTCAATCAATGCTAAATGATTGACCAACAACAACAGATACACAACAGATGCACGGAGACCTACACCCTAGCAAGTAGTATGGAAAAAAGAATGCAGTGAAAGAGCCAGTGACTGCTGCGGTGCAAAGTGACAAGCAAAGAAGTGCGCAAACGTAAATAGCCCCGCTTTACCCTGGATTCCCATTTCACAGCCCCAGCCACAACCACAACACCAAGAGATTACTATGCGGTCATGGCACTACCGTAACATGCATAACGATACTCGTACATACACACAAACATACACTCATACAACCATGCAGCGCAGTCACAACAGACCCAATATATATCAGATCGCCAACCACCTCGATTTCTCCTTGACCAGCTCACTGTTGCCCGATGCGTGATAGATCAACATCAGATTATGTGCCGCTTCATATGCCAAAGAGCTAGTGCGAACAGCCTGTTTTCGTACGCCATGAGTTGTCAGCTCGCGAACAGCTTCTCGACACATCCTTTCTATACATTCACTCACCTCTTTGTCCTCTTCGTCGAGCATCGCGTCCATCCGGGCTTGTACAGATGCCAACACACGTTCGTAATGCGCGACAGCAAGGTGAAGTACGCCTGATCATGGCATTCAGGTCAGCTTCGATAGCGTACAGTGGTAGTATCGCACTCACCTATGCCATGGAAACATCTGCCAAAGTTGTACTCCACCTCCTCCGTGCTTTCTTCATCAGTCTTAGATACCTTCCTATACCGCGCAAGGAAGGCTAAAGCCTGGGCCATCTGATAATTCCTGTTATCCGATTGACGGTTCATGGCTCTCCCAAAGAACGATTGGGCGATCAAGAGGCATATGAACGGATCGTACTGATCGTGCTCGTAAGCTCGCAGGAGGTAGACTAACGAGCGAAGTTCATTATCAGCTCCAAAGCTTGATGATAATGGATGGAGGAGGTACTTACACAGAGCGCTCTGATGGGATTTCGTCGTGAGCATCTGCAGCCCGTGCAGCACGTTGAAGTATGGTGAGCCCTTCGTCGGCAGCTGCGGCTTATCGTTCTCCCCGTCTCCCTCATCGTCTTGCTCGCGCCCGTCCTCGTCTCCCTCGTGCGGTTCCTCCTCGTCTCTTACTGCCTGAGGCGCAAAGCTCACGCCAGCTGCATCTGCACCTTCCTCCTCCGCCTGCCGCTCTCTTTTACTCAAGCCTTTATTCGGCGCATACCGGCCACTCTGCACACTATAATGCAGCTTTTGCACATTCCTCACTGCGTCGTCGTAAGTCTTGAGCTCGCGGCTGATGAAACCCTGTATACCCGGAGTGGCCCATGCTGCTTGAGCACGAAGACCGCCACCGCTGATACAGCCCAACAGGAGCAGTATCGGGTCCACGCGGAATTGGTGCATCTGCGCGAGTCGACGGCAATGTTCCACGATTTTGTCGTAGGCGCGCATACGCATGGCGCAGGCTAAGTCGATGTGAAGGTCAATATTTCTCCGCTTGTTTGAGAACGGTACTTACCCAGAATCGTCAAACGGATAGCCACCTCGCACCGTCGATTGTGGAACAGACCCGACCAGATGACATGCTCGAGAATATCCATTGCAATGTCTTCCTCATTTTTGACCATCAGGACGCAGCAGTACTGGCGGAGCCATCAATATAGTTGTTATACGCGGCAGAGACGCAATTTGCAACTAACCTTCACCATGAGAGTCAGCCACTCCTCGTAGTTGAGGCCGTAAAACTCAGTCCGGCGGAAGACAGTGTACCCTCCCGAATCGACGGGCGCTTCGTCCTCGACTACGTTCCAAGTACTCAGCGAAGAGTCCATTTGAGTTTCGGTGTATCACTCACATCCAAGCATCCTCTCGAGTCGATCCTGCATTTCCAGTGCTTGGCTATCGATATCATTCTTCCTGGACGACTTCTTCGTCTTGGCTACGCGGACAACGCCCTACAAAGCGTCCCAAAATGATCAGCGGTGGATATTGCATGCGAGCGTTGGCCATTGATGTTGTTACGACTCACTCGACTCTTGGTAAAGTTGCCTTTGTTCATCCGATAATTCTCGATCATAGTCCCTGCAGACTGAATGAACCTGTCCAGAGCCCCCACATCCCCATCGTCAATACCCCTCTCAGCTTCCTGGACTTCTTCCCATAATGACCGCATCTGGCTTCTCATTTGATCTTCCAGGACTCGTTTGGTCAATTTCTTGCTGGCCGCTCGCTCGGACTTGCTCATTCCATCCTGCGACTGCTGTGTGACGCGGGCGTCGCGATCCCGGTGAGCTCTAGATCGTATCACTGTACCGTCGTGAACAAGATTAGCGAGCGTGCATCTATGTAATTAGTATGGGAAGTACGGGACTGACCCTCGGAGACCAGGTCAAGGGCCTCGGTCTTCCTCCCCAGGTCCTCAAGTACGGTGGCGAGGCGAAGTCGCGCTTCGAGATTCTCAGAATCGTTGTCGAAAACTGTACAGCTAGTCAATGCTTCGGCCACATGTGAGCACGACGAAAAGATCACATACCCCACTGCAGTGCCTCTAAGGCCGCATGCAGGTTCTTCATTTGGTGATGACATACACCCAGAGAGAAGATATGGGCAGGATCGTCAGGCAGCTAATCGTACAGTTGTAATCAGCAGATAGCCTGTCGCTTGAGCGGAACATTAACCCACTTCTTCACACTCTTGTATACACGCATAGCATTCGAGTGCTTTTTCCCATAATTCTCGCTTCAAAAGCGCATTGCCTAATTCGAGGAAATAGGTGTGGTATTGCAGTACGTCGAGCCCGAGGATCTCGTTGATATGAATCTGGCACCGCCGAAAACGACCGAAGTCAGCTCGAATGAGAGGCCGCATATACGATAGCGAGACTTACAGTAGCTTCGTCATCGTTGCCCAGCTTTATCCTGATGATGGCCAGTCGGTATCTCAGGCTCGTTTCTAGGTTGAACCCCTCGCTTTCCTCCATCTCTTTGGTCTCGGCGTTGAAGCGTTGCGTACCGGGCGGATCATATTCTCTGTCGTCTTCGATGGTATCCCAGTTCTTCTGTTCTTTTCGACCTTGGAACCACCTTTGACCTCGCCTGATCACCTCTAGGCCCTGATCCAGATCATCCAGCTGGACCAGTAGATCAACCAGATCGTCTAGGCGATCTAACGTCAGAGAATTGGGTGTCCCTTCACGAGGCTGATCTGAGGGATCGACGAAGTGGTCGATGTGATAGTCGAATGCCTCGCGGAGGAGTTTTGCGGCGAAGGACAACTGGTTGGCCTCGATCAGGGAAGGATGAAACTCCATCAAAACGTTGAAATCATGCGAAAAGGGTGCGTGGACCCGCAACATCTTCTTGTAGACTTCGATAGCCTTGAGGAAGAGTTAGCTGAAAGGATAGCTTGCATGGTCCAAGAGGCTCACTTTAAACCTGCGACCCTGTTGACGATATATCGTGGCCAGTTCCCACAACGTGGTTACGTCCGACGGTTCAAGCTTGAGGGCTTTCCTCAAACAGTACACACATTGTTCCCACTGCCCAATCGTTCTAAGTGAAAGCCAAAGTGAGCTATCGACCTTCCCTTGCAAACGAGGTCTGCAGCTCACCTGAACTCGACAGACAATTCTTTCCATGTGTGCACGTCGTGGTCCAGATGAGCAGCGAAGAAACGCATCTGTCTCGCTGGTTCTGTGTTTCCCATCTCCGAGTGTAATGTCGCCAAGGTGGTCCATGCGCTCATGACGTACGGATCGTGTCGGAGAATCTCGAGGAAGAGCTCCATTGCTTGTTCGTTGTCGCCTTGGATATACGCCATGTTGGCTTGTCCGAGCAAACGCTGCACTTCATGCGATGGCTTGTGCGCGCGCTTCGGCTGTGATGTGAATTAGCGATATCCCAAAGACGCTCAGTTGTTCAATCACACCTTTGGAGGTCTGCGCCGCTGGGTCTGAGGCAGGTCCTCGCTGTCTGCCAGTTCAATCTCCATCTGAAATTCCCGTCCCCCAATGGGTCCAGACGATCCCGAAGGTCTAGCTCGCGAGACAAGCCCCGCCAGACGACTAGCATGTACCGCAAGTCAGCATATGTACTTGTCTGGATGTAGCGGAGGTATGGTCACCCGAATACCGCATCATCATCGTTTCCTCTTGATGGCCCAGCCTGAGCACCTTCTGCTTCCTCATCTTCTCCTTCTTCCTGGGCGTACTCTGAGCCTCCACCTGAATTGAGGCTGCTCGTTCCTTCCGACCGCGCTTCGAAAGCATCTTCAGCCACTGCTTCTTCCGCGAGCAGGGATGGGTCTATGGGTATCTCCTCCATATCGCCATTCGCCATGGATGTCGTTGTAGGGCAGAAGCAGATTGAATGTTGTTCATATTGATTTATTGACAATCAGTACTCGAGCAATCACCTCCACCTCCACTCGCGTCCTTGATGGGATAAAATACACTTTACTGAATTGCGAATATAATCCGAAACACGTGTAGAGAGCGGAGATTGCCGCTGTTATGTGCTCGTGCCATAATCCCACTCATAGATATTATATTGATTTTTGGGGACAAATAAATTGGTTGGGTGTCAGGGCGGTGGGGAACAGGAGATCCGAGCGCAGAGCCACGAGCTGGTGGTTGCAGTGGTGGTCCGACACAGGCTGGCAGCTGCAACGAGGGATGGGAATGGGAATGTATATGTTGATCACCCATCACTCCATCTCCTCTTTCTCTTCTTCTTGGCTATCATAGTCTCTACTACCCCGGCTATCCCTACGTCTGCGTCTCTACATCTCGTCTCGTCTCTCTTCCCCCACCTCTATTCTACTTTTAACGACACCTTTTTTCTCGTCTCGCTGCTCGAAAAAGTAAAATCAGAATTCACTCTGTGGGTGCTTCTTGCAACCAAGTCTCACAGTCGAGCTGATAGCGTCGCAGCACTAGACCTCCCGTACCTCGTATCACTTGACCCTCCGTCACCATGTCTACCAAAGGTGCGTTCTGATGTGTACTGCGCTGCTCGTTGCGAGCGAAACTGACGATACCCCACACTCCCAGCTATCCGCGAGTTCGACGCCAAGCAGCTCGTCTCCTACTGGCTTAACCGCTCTCCTACCCCCATCGCCACAAGTAGCGACGCTGCTTTCAACCCCGCCCGTGTCGCTCAGGTCCAATGGTAAGTCCTTGTCGCAGCCTTATTCTCTCCCAAGTACTGACATATGCTGTCTGTAGGGACCCCACTACAGGAGCGCTCTCTCCTCCCATCAAGCCCGGCCAAGGTCTCCCCGACTGGGTGTTCACCTCCAAGCTCGTCGGCAAGCCTGATCAGCTCATCAAGCGACGAGGAAAGGCTGGTCTCCTCTGCCTCAACAAAGAGTGGGAAACCACTGGTGCATGGATCGAGGAGCGTGCCGGCAAGCCCGTCACCGTCGAGAAGACCACCGGTACCCTTAACACCTTCATCATTGAGCCCTTCACCCCTCATCCCGCCGACACCGAGTACTACGTTTGTATCAACTCGGCCCGTGAGGGTGACTGGATCCTTTTCACCCAGTACGTTGCCGTTTGAGCCGGACTTTTTTCGGGCGAAAGCTGACAGATTCCTCAGCGAGGGTGGTGTTGACGTCGGAGATGTTGATGCCAAGGCACTCAAGCTGCTTATTGCCGTCGGAGAGGAGGTAAGTCGAGCGTCTATCAGTGCGGCTTCAGCTCATATGAGTTTTAGTTCCCCACACGCGAGGTCCTCATCAGCACCCTTCTCGCCCACGTTGCTCCTGCCAAGCAGGACGTCCTTGCCGATTTCTTGATTCGCCTGTACGCTGTCTACGTTGACCTCCACTGTAAGCTATTCAAGATACATTAATCAACGCTCGTGCTGACCATGTACTAGTCGCATACCTCGAAATCAACCCTCTTGTCGTTCTTGACGGCGCCAACGGCGAGCCCGCCGAAGTTCACTACCTTGACATGGCCGCCAAGCTTGACCAGACCGCCGACTTCCTGTGTGGCCCCAAGTGGGCTATCGCTCGTGATGCTCCCTCTCCCGCCGTCAACGGCTCGGCTGTCGCTCTCAAGGCTGACCGTGGACCTCCCATGGTCTGGCCCGCACCTTTCGGTCGTGACTTGACCAAGGAGGAGGCATACATCCAGAAGCTCGACGCCTCTACCGGTGCCTCTCTCAAGCTCACCGTGTTGAACGCTCAAGGTCGTGTCTGGACCATGGTCGCTGGTGGTGGTGCCTCTGTCGTCTACTCTGACGCCATTGCCGCCGCTGGTTTCGCTCACGAGCTCGCCAACTACGGAGAGTACTCTGGTGCACCCACCGAGGGTCAGACTTACGAGTATGCCAAGACCATCAGTGAGTTCACGTAGCGACTTCCGCATACCAGTGCTAAAACAACCTCACAGTCGACTTGATTACTCGTGGTCAACCTCACCCTGAGGGCAAGGTCCTCATCATTGGTGGTGGTGCCGCCAACTTCTCCGACGTTGCTGCTACTTTCAAGGGTATCATCCGTGCCCTCAAGCAGTACAAGGAGGGACTCGTTCGTCACAACGTCTCCATCTGGGTCCGTCGTGCCGGTCCCAACTACCAGGAGGGTCTCAAGGCCATGCGTCTGTGCGGCGAGTCTATCGGTGTTCCCATGAAGGTTTACGGCCCCGAGTCTCCCATCACTGCCATCGTCCCCATGGCTCTTGGTCTCGACAAGCCCGCCTCCGCTGCTACCCGCAACGTCACCCCTATCGCTGGTACTCCCACTGAGGAGGGTCAGGCTTCTGCGTCCAACGGCCCATCATCCGACCCTATTGGCGCCATCAAGTCCGACGGCTCTCGTGCTCAGCCCAACGACCAGATCATCCGTTTCGAGACCACCGAGCACGGCTCTCGACCTTGGTTCCGACCTTTCGACGAGACTACTCGCTCTTTCGTCTTCGGTCTCCAGCCTCGTGCTATCCAGGGTATGCTTGACTTTGACTTCTCATGCGGTCGCCAGGCCCCCTCGGTCGCTGCCATGATCTACCCCTTCGGTGGACACCACATCCAGAAGTTCTACTGGGGTACCAAGGAGACTCTCCTTCCCGTTTACACTTCCGTTGGCGAGGCTATCAAGAAGCACTCGGACGTAGACGTTGTCGTCAACTTCAGCTCCTCTCGATCAGTTTACGCCTCGACCCTTGACATCCTCACCTACCCTCAAATCAAGTCCATCGGCATCATCGCTGAGGGTGTTCCTGAGAGACACGCTCGTGAGCTTCTTCACCTCGCCGTCAAGAAGAACGTCATCATTATCGGCCCAGCTACTGTCGGTGGTATCAAGCCAGGCTGCTTCAGGATCGGTAACACTGGTGGTATGATGGACAACTTAATCTCCTGCAAGCTTTACCGACCCGGCTCCGTCGGTTACGTTTCCAAGTCTGGTGGTATGTCCAACGAGCTCAACAACATCCTCTCATACACCACCAACGGTGTCTACGAGGGTGTCGCTATCGGTGGTGACCGTTACCCTGGTACCTCGTTCATCGACCACCTTCTCCGTTACGAGGCCGACCCCGAGTGCAAACTGCTTTTGCTCCTGGGTGAGGTTGGTGGTACCGAGGAGTATCGGGTGATCGAGGCCGTCAAGAATGGCAAAATCACCAAGCCCGTCGTTGCTTGGGCTATCGGTACTTGTGCCAAGATGTTCACCTCCGAGGTCCAATTCGGCCATGCTGGTTCCATGGCCAACTCTGATCTCGAGACTGCCGATGCCAAGAACAAGGCCATGCGTGCTGCAGGCTTCATCGTTCCCGACACCTTCGAGGACTTGCCCGAGGTTCTTAAAGCCACCTACGAGAAGCTCGTCCAGACCGGTGCCATCACCCCCAAGGCCGAGATCGACCCCCCTCAGATCCCCATGGACTACCAGTGGGCTTCCAAGCTCGGACTCATCCGTAAACCTGCTGCTTTCATCTCCACCATCTCCGACGAGCGTGGCCAGGAGCTTATGTACGCTGGTATCCGAATCTCCGACGTCTTCAAGGAAGAGCTCGGTATCGGTGGTGTCATCTCCTTGCTTTGGTTCAAGCGTCGTCTCCCGGCCTATGCCTGCAAGTTCCTCGAGATGGTTCTCCAGCTTACTGCCGACCACGGACCTGCCGTTTCCGGTGCTATGAACACCATCATCACCGCCCGTGCCGGCAAGGACTTGATCTCGTCCCTTTGTGCTGGTCTCCTCACCATCGGTGACCGATTCGGTGGTGCTCTCGACGGTGCCGCTGCAGAGTTCTCTCGCGGTGTCGCCTCAGGTTCTACTCCTCGAGAGTTCGTCGACCAGATGCGAAAGGCCAACAAGCTTATCCCCGGTATTGGCCACAAGATCAAGAGCAAGACCAACCCCGACTTGCGCGTTGTCTTGGTCGTCGACTACGTCAAGAAGCACTTCCCCAACCACAAGACTCTTGACTACGCTCTTGCCGTCGAGGACGTCACCACTCAAAAGTCCAACACCCTCATTCTCAACGTCGACGGTGCTATCGCAGCATCGCTTTGCGACTTGTTGAGCGGCTCTGGCGCGTTCACCGAGGAGGAGGCTGCCGACTACAGGAACAACGGTTTCCTCAACGGTCTCTTCGTTCTCGGTCGATCGATCGGTTTCATCGGTCACTACCTCGACCAGCGTCTCCTCAAGCAGCCCCTCTACCGACACCCCGCAGACGACATCTTCATCAACATGCAAGAGCGTGTCGTCTTCCAGCCCGGCGCGTAAGTCTGGGTATTGGTGCAGGGAGTCAGTGAGGGAGGGAGCATCGGTGCATAGGTTCTTGGAGAAAGAGGAGAGTTCTTTTGTATATATGGCTTTCACCAAGGAAGCGGCGTCACGAGTGGTCCCGAGCATGAGTCATGCCTTTCATACGATGGTTAATATAGATGTGAATATATAGCAAGCTTCTACATACAGAGCAGAAGAAAAGCATCCCATGCAGTTTGACCATGGTTTCAGACGAGAACTTTCGTTGTGTGGTAGTGTGCTAGCAATTATCGTCTCACCCAACACCACGTGTTTTTGTCGTTGCGCGACTGTGTGCGATTGTTGTGCTCGGCTAAGTGGTCAGTCGACGGTGACAATTCCACGTTGTATCCGGGGTAACGTTACCTGTCGAACCATATCTCAGGAGACCCATATCATATCATATCGATTGCTGGGTTACACCATTATCTCCCGTATCTGCGTGTCGCACACTCTCATACACCATCTCGCGGACAGCACGCACGATGGCAGAATCGCATATCCCAGAAGAGTCAAGGGTCGAGTCGAGCGGTAGTAGCGGGAACGGCGATATGGTCGACGCGCCTTCGTCCCCTCTCGCCGAGCAGAGGTCTGAGCTCGAGCATGAGCCTGAGCGTGCGCAAGAGCCGGAACCGCACTTGGTCGTTGATCAGCAGGGAGAGATGGAGGAACTGGCGATTGTGGATCTGGATCAAGCGAACAACCAAGCTGGCTCGAGCAGTGCGCCCAAGCTTGAAGCTGCTGCACTGATCGTTGAGCGACCGCGACAAGCCGTAAGTATCACACTTTCAACGGAAGGCGATCAGGAGGTGGGAGCAGGTACTGACTTCATTGCCACCACTATCTAGCCATCGCCGGTCTCGTTATCTACGCCACTGCATCTCGAGCCCTCCTCGCACCCTGCCGAAGCCCTACACGGGTCCGAATCACCCACGACCTCACTGATCGCCTCCCTGCGCCAACAACTAGAACTGCTCTCCGAACAAGCCCACGAACTGAACACGAAGCTCGTGTCCTCGATCTCGCGTTCCGCAGACCTCGAAGACGAGCTGCACGAGCTCCGCGATCAGAATACCACTCTGGACGAGAAGACAAAGGGCTTGGAGAAGGAGAAGGAGGGGTGGGAGGAGAGCATGCAGACTGGCTTGGTGGTGGAGCGTAGTCAGATCAGGGATGAGATGCAGCGTTTAGCCGCGGGGCTGGTGGAGGAGGAGCGAAGAAGAGGCAGTGCGGAGGAGAAGCGGTGGCAGGTTGAGAATGAGGTTGATGATCTTACTGCCAAGCTCTTTGATCAGGTGAGTTCCAACGTTGCAAGAAGACAGCCTCCCTCTCCCCACTACTGTCAAGCGTCTGCCCTCGCCCTGAACGAACAACGCCAGAGCATCTGCTGATAGCGTGACTCAGGCAAACACTATGGTCGTCACGGAACGCATGGGGAGGGTCCAAGCCGAAGCCCGCCTCAAGAGCACAGAGGACAACCTCGCTGCTGCCGAAGCCGCCGTGCGAGATATGCAACTACACCTTCAGTCCTTACCGCCCTCAGCCGGCATAGCCAGTGCTACAGCATCAGCTTCGTCTATCCCAGCATCGTTATCCCGGAAATACCTCGCGTCTCACGTGCCGTACACCGAATACCTCTCTTTCCTACAACATCTTCGCGCCCTACGGCCGATTCGAGAAACAAGCAAGATCCCCCCGCCCCTCATTGCGAATCTCCTAGCTCAACCCTTCCTCGCTCGAGCCATCATCGAGGATCACGATCCAACACTACGACTAGACGCGGCACCTGATCTGAATTGGTTATCGCGTCGCAGCGTCGGACAAGCCGTTATTTCTGGCGACCTCATCGTCGAGCCCGTATCGGCATCGAGTGTCTTGGCCAGCACCAGCGGTTCCATGCATGATATCGGCTGCAGTCTCTGCGGTAAGCCGATATTCGGTCAGGCCGTCCCGCCTTCGCCAGCATCGCACTTCGGTCCTCCGCCCATGCACCCGCACAGGAATAGCGGCGGCCAATCGCGGTTCTCCCTCAAACCATTCTTCAACGCTACGTCTTCCACCTCAGTCACAGGCTCGCCATCGGCCACGCCTCTGTCACCATCGCAATCGCAATCACCACTTGCCTCGCCAGCGTTCAACGGGTCATCAACAATTCCTACTACTGTGTACGTGTTCCGTATCGCTCGCCCACAAGCTGCAACGGGGCAGACGGCCGAAAAGGGCGATACCAAATCGTACCCCCTCTGCCGATCTGGATGGTGCTTGGAACGCACGCGAGCCACTTGCGCACTATGGCATTTCGTTCGAACGGGCATCATCCACGTCGTCTGGCATAGCGACGATGGCACTGCGAAAAGACAGAGCATATCGAGCGAAACGAACACTCTGAACCTAACCGCCGCCCAAGTATCGGGATTAGAACCCCGCGAACTCCCTTCATCCGATACGAAGCAATCTAGCGAATCCGCACCCGCACCCGCTGCCAATGCCAGTGCAAATGGAAATGGAAATGGAAACAGCGTTGCCCCACCACCTTTACCGACGAGGAAGAAATCATCTTGGGCTCTAGGCTTTAAGCTGAGTGAGAAGAGCAGCGGTGGTTGGGCCCGCGGATGGAAGGCGACTGGGAATAGCGAACCTGTCAGTCCCGGCGGAGGCGAGGAGAAGAGAGGATCATTCGGGTCTCTTGGGGCAGAGAAAGAGGGCGAAGCGGGCGAGGCGGGCGAGGCGGGATCGAGGCAAAGTGGATTAGGAGCGCCGTTGGAGATTAAGGATATCGATAACGAGAAGGACGTGTCGGTGCCTGTTATCCAAGAGCCAAACTCACCTGCGACCGCCATTCCTGCCGGCGTCGACAATGACGAATCCGAAAAAGGAGAAAGGTCCGAATCGCCCGCTCAGCTAGATGACGTCAGAGCCAAAATCGAGCACGCAGAAGGAGGGGGAGAAGGCGAAGGGGCAACGTTGAATGTCCAAGCGCCTGCGCCGACATTGCAGCGCGGCGCATCGACCACTTCTATTGCATTGTCAAGCTCGAGCCAGACGGACGAAGCTGCTTCGTTCTCCACGCCCAAAGGCGCACACCACGAGCTGTCCGACGAGGAGGCCGAGGTCTCGGGTTCCGGCTCCGGCTCTGGTAAACAAACTGCGGACGGGGACGCGGCAGGAGATGTCGGAAAGGATATAGAGCGGGAGCGAACTCCGGTCGCCCCGTCGCGCATCGCCGAGTCAAGCACGGAAAGCAAGGAGAGCAAGCCAGAGCCAATCAGCTTGAATTCCCCTTCTCGAACCGCTAGTCCCGGTCAAGCACCGGCTCCGCCAATCCCGAAGCGCGCCGCGGCGCGAAATCGTCTCAGCCAACTAGGCGATGGAGCCGACAGCGCCGGGTCAAGCAGGAACGCCAGTGCAGTGGACCTCGCTTCCTTGTCTCTGGCCGAGAAGGACGATCGTGCGGCGCACGCAGCGATAGCCGCAGTTGACACTACGACTGAGGAGACTGAGAAGAAGTCTGCACCGCCCTTACCGCCCCGTCATCCCCGTACGCCCAATCTCAATGACTCGCATCCTCTTACCCAGAGCCAGAGTCAGGGTCAAGGGGAAGTACAAAGTCAGAGTCAGAGTCAGATCGACAAGAAGTACTTCACCGCCGAGTCCGAAGGGTGGGAGGAAAAAGTCTGGCGGCAGATCATCAATCTCAAAGAGGAGATGTGGAAAGCTAGAATCGGCGTGGTGGACGCTTAGTCCAATGCCGCCTACTGTACTTGGATCTTCATACCCGACTTGGGCGTACTACATACACGAGATACGCAGAGAGAGGGTCGTATCGTTAGCTGGGAGTCGGGAGGCAGGAGCGCATCTACTTGATGGGACACGCGCACATACAGTATACGTGATGCTCGTACATTGTACATACGGTTGATGCTGCTGCACATACACAACCAGTCACTTTGTATATAGTCACTCGGCCCAGTCTATGCCAATGCAATATATGCCTACATTTGAAGACAACGATCAATGTGCCAGTGCCAAGCTCCGATCGACATGTTCATTTGATGCATGATTGACATAAGTGGCATAAGTGGCATGATGGCGTGATGTTTTGGGAAGAACCTGCGGCAGATGTACCATCCAATCAGACTAGTACGCCAAAGCTGAGACGGTGAAGCGTTTTTCTAAAAGATCTCCAGGCTGCAAACGAAGGGTTAGAAACGGTCAAAACAATCAAAGGTAGACCGGGTTGCCCGAATGTGAAAATGGGTATGCAGACTGACGAAAGTATGATAACAATAACAGGATAAGACTAGGATGTAAACATGCGGATAGAACCAATTTCAATTGAAAGAGAACCGAAGCGATGATGAGCATATGAGAATTGTAGGCTAGTGCGACGTGATAGTCATAAAAGGCATGATTTTGGTAGTGAGTGGCATGGATTGGTGAGCATGAACGTCTTGAAAGTGATGGCGCCAAAGTGATGCCGATGACCGTTACGTGGTAATGCTTGATTGCGAGATCAAAACTAGGTGAAGCAAGTGATAGATGGTGTAAGCAATAGCAGGAAAGTCGAAGTTACGCCCATCTTCGAAAAGTGTATACTCAAGAACTCCAGAAGGTCCGGTCCTTCGTGCCGGTGCCAAGCTGTGGGGATGATCGCACATGGTGGAGATTGCTGGTTCCTCCTGAAGATGACTGATACTCGTGACTCGGCCAGTTATTCCCGTCGTTCGGCGGACAAAGATGAGTGGACGACAACGCGCCGGTACTGAAGTGTCGCGTGTGCGCCGGGATTGGGACCGGTTGATATATAGGTAGATCGCCATGAGCTCCGCGGCGCGGTGAGAAAGCCCGCGTAGACCATTCTGAGCTGGACTCAAGCATCATGTCTTCGCTGGCCTGGCTCCACCCGCAGTAAGTCTCTGTGGACGCGGCAGACGACCGGCGACGGTCGCTTCGCCAGTCGGCGAGGGCGGAAGGACGATCGTCATAGAAGCCATGCAGATGCGAGGGAAACGCATGAGAGTGGGGTGTGAGTATCGTGTTTGGCGATCGAGGGGAGGTATGCGGCGAGATGGCAACGTTGGCCAGTTGTTCGTTGAGACTATCCAATTGATAGGCAAGATCTTCACGCTCTTCAAGGAGACGGGAAAGGTCTGTCTTCTGATTCGGGTATATCAAGCTGCAAGTCCAACATTAGTCGTGCCCTGGGTGACGGTCGAATCATTTGACTCACCCTGCCGGCATACTAGCTCTTCGATATGACTTGTCCGCGAGGGGAGTAAACGAACTGAAGTCTCGTATAATACTTTGCTTCTTCTTGAAATGCTTTTGCCCCTGTTTGCCACAGAAAGTCATCAGCTTCCATATCGGAATCACTTTGAGTAGTCGGCTCACCTCGGAATCGGCAATGCGGATCTGCAACTGCTCGCTCATGCCAGGATAGTGTGCTCCGTTGAGCTGAAGGGGAGATGCAAGATCAGCCATGGGCTCCAGCGTCTTGTAACAACCGGGATTTACCCTCTTGATCACCTCGTCGGCTTGCGGACGCGCTTGCAGCCTGGAGATAGATTGACATGAGCGACGATTCATACATAAGGCTGCTGATACGAAACCTACCGAGCCATGATCGGACCACGCCGATTGCCCATCTCGTCCATAAGAGGTTTCCAAGAGCATATCCTTCCGGGAAAGAGTAGCGCAGCAAGATCCTATGGAAAGTAAATGTGTGCTTCTTCACAAGAGCTCAAGCAGATCCTCACCTCAAACGTGATGGCGGTCGGAAGGCCAGAAACATACAAATTAGCGGAATGGGGATCCTCTAGAGCCTTGTTTTGGACTTGATAGTCTTCCTGCTCGACAAGCATATTAGCCATTGAGATGAGTATAAGCCGGGAGCAAGACACATACCTTGCCATACTCGCACTCGATATCCTGTGCTTTGAGATGAGCGATGAACGTACGCGCTTGTTCGGGCATCTTGAACCTATTGTATCAGTTTGGATCAGCACAAACATCGCAAACCTCATATATGGTACGGATCTCACATCACAAAAGCATGCCTGTCGTTGTCGATGACAGCCGTTAGCAAAGTTGGACAGAGAATGCATGAGTCTGCTCACGGTTTCAATGTTCGGAGAGGAATCTTGACGGACACAACTTCTCCGAATTGGGAAGCGTATTCGCGTAGCTCTTCCTCGCCAAGCGTGGTCGAGACTCGGTGGATGTAGACTGTGACATGGTTTATCAGCGACGCACCTCTTCATGTTGAGCAAAGCTAGACTCACCATTGCGACCTTCCCCGACCATCTGCATTGCCGGCAGACTTCTCGAAGGGGTCAGGCGGCCTTGATCCGTGCCACCGAATCTGAGGGCTGCCCTTCTGCTCAACAGTGAGGTCCCATTCTCCCGATCCTCGAGGAACATATCGTCGACCTCAAACGTATCATCGTCGACTCGACCGTCCTGGAAGCGGACGTTGTAGCCACTTGCTCTTCTGGAGAGAGCTGGACGAAGATGAGGTAAGTTGGGGACTGATTGGTGATGGAGGAGTGAAGCGCTCGCCGATTCGGGCACCATGATCCTCGGCAGAGGGTACCCGTTGTACTCAGACTCCATGGAAGAAGAGAGGGAAGTAGATTGGTGCGAGTCTCGACTTGATTGGCGAGTCGAGTGCGGACTATGGACGTTCGGCGATTCCTGGAAAGATGTTGCCGGAAAGGTGAAGCGCCCAGGATCGGAGGGAAGGTGATATGGTGCAGCGCTGACATCGTGAGGCTGAGATCGGACAGCGTCGCGGAGACTTTCTATATAGACTTGTGACTGGGAGGGAAGGATTGGCATACTCGGCGAACGCGCTCGTCCTGGCATACTCGAGGGAAGAAGGAGGGTGGACGAGCTGGACTCCGCCTTGGGAAGGGAAGTCGTGGACGAGGAAGACATCCAACCGGCGCCAAAGGTTCTTGCAGTATGGGCGGGGATGAAAGCGCGTACGCCATCACCACTCGACAAGTCACCGCTGTCCTGTTTGCGAGCGGCTTTGGGCGTGTTGTTATCGGAGTGATGCGAGCTTGAATCAACAGCGGTAGAGGAGGCTGTGGTGTGTGAGTCCGAGGTGGAGGTCGGGGAGGCGGACGATCGCGATCGAGGGAAGGCAAAAGGAGGGGTGGAGGGATTTAGCGGAGGCGGGTTGAGGGAAGACATGACATGTACTTCGAGAGCTATCTGCGGGTGAAGATGATCAGCTGTTTTCTGTGTTGACGAGAGAGGAAGCGCTCTGTGACAGCTGCCAACATACCGGAGGACTGCTAGAATTGAGCAGAGTTGGCTGGCGACACTGCTCGATGTGCGGGGTGATAGAAAGGAGGAAATCGAAGAGGGTCGAATGTGAAAGATAGAGAACAGAAGGAAGAAGAAGAGCTATTTGCGAGACAGATTATATAGGACAGTTGACAGTCGTCGCGTACTGGAAGATACTATAAATAGGGCTGTGCAGCCATGTTGTGAGACAGAGGGAAAGAGGAAGAGTGCGAGTGTTACCAAGGCCAAGGTATGCTGACAGTGTTGTAGAATGTCATCATCGCCTAAATGCATTGCTAGTTCGGTTATTCGCCCTTGTCGGATCCGAGGGAAAGTGGTCCGTGCGCTGTACTAGTGATACTAGTTGGTATCTGCTGCGCACGGATCGCTGCTCTGCTCATCGGACACCCAAAGGACATGACAGAAGAGAGGAAGGAAGGAAGGAAAACTCTTACGTCGTATCGAGCAAGGTAGAGGTCCGTGCGTGATCAGCGTCGGCGTTAGCGCCGAGTTGTCAGTGTCAGTATTGCATCAGCTCCAGTACCACTAGCGCCGACAGGCCTGCTGGGCACGGTGTTGCCAAGCGACGGAATAAGCGAATTACTCGAATGCCCCGATGGCGAGGGTTAGCTCCGTTTGAGAAGCGGGCGACGATCGGAGATTCATATGTGGGACTAATGACAGAAGATGTGCGAGTGATGTTGGAGGAAAGGACCAAGTGACCAGTGAGGTCGAAAGGAGGGTGCGGTTGTGAGCATTAGTGCGTCTGTTCTCTCTTGAATCAGCTCCTACGAAAGTGTGCCTGTCACGTCAGGCGGAATCAGACTCGACTTCCCACAATGCTTTCCGCGTCGATTGTGTTAAGGAGGAATGAGATCAGAGTCCAACGCGATTGGGTGGTTTCCTCATAGGATCGCAACTGTAGCAATCTTGAACTCGAAGGTCAAGAAGAAAGGTGAAGGGTTACTCAACGCAGCGGGATCAGAATCGCCACAACTCCTCAACAGCTCGTGATCTCTTGTGTTGACGCAAGTCCCACGTCCTTTCCTCATCTTCTGCCATGACCCATCATCAATGCATGCGTCATATCCACCTGAACCTGACTGTCCAGTGTCACTCATGCCACCTCCTCAGATTGGGGCTTGCGCTTGAAGAATGCCTGTCGCAGCTCTTCTCTTTCTGGTCGAGGGAGGAGTTTCCGGTTCGTACCAGTAAGGGACTACCGGTATATCAGCATCAATCCTATTCAAGCAGACTATGACATCTCTGAAATATGTGTGGGCCGCCTGGCAGGGATGTTAAGGCGGACAGACTCACGTTTCCAGCAGCAGCGAATGTGCCGATAAGCGTGCCCATACCCAAACAAGCTCCGGCAGCCATAGGGAACGACTTTGCCCTAACACCAGCCAAGAATCCCGCTGCACATCCTCCTGCTGCGCTGTTCAATGCGTCGTCGGTCTGCGATGATTGGCAAACAGAATCAGCATTGATCCAACCCCGTAAACTGTTCGGATTTGTCCACTCACCTCTCGAATGTTGGCGACGAACGCTTGTGAGAAAGAGAAGGAGAAACCCATTGCAGCTGCGTTGTGTGAGCTCAGCTTCTTCGCATATGTCAGTGATTGAAGAGCTCACCAAAGAAACCGATAGTCCCTCCTGTCCGGGTTACGACACCCATGGCACCTGCGTCGTGCCTGTACAGTTACGATTCACAATCAGCAATTCAACGCCGAATCACAAGGGCGATATGCAGCTATAGCCTCCCACGCACTTCTCCAAAGCATTCTGTACCGCGCTGACCAGTAATCCTACACCGGCACTCTGAATGGTGACTCTGGTTGCGATGTTGAGTGGTGAATGAGGATGGAAGGGGTGTTCCTCGTGTGGAGAAGGGATGAAGAAGGGTGTCAACGGTGCTCTGTTCGACAGCGGAGGGAGCAGGGGGTGGGAAGAGGACGCCATTGTGATATCCGCTGCCGGTGTATGGTATATGGTCGAACACGCAATCTCGTCTATCTACTTGATATCAACGATAGTCCAAATACCTCTGCATGTATTGGCCGAGACGCAATGCTACAACGTATCTTCGAAAGTGAGCCTGATACACCGACAGCTTGACAGGAGACAACGGGTACAGGCTCATGAGGTCAACGGAGTTTCACAGAGTGTGGCACAGCTGAACTCGAGTATGCCAGATAGGCAAGCTGTTTTACCCCGCATTCCATACCCCGCAATTAGGCGTGATTGACTGTGATTGCGTCTAGATTCTAGATTGCGTTGTGCTGTGACTGTAACCGGTAAGAGTCAACTTGGCGATACCACTTATCATTCCTCTCTTGTCAACGACCGTGACCTATACGAGTGATCTCGACACCTTTACTCTCCCACCTCGACTGCAATCTCGCCCAGTTGAGACCCTCGTACCCTACTGAGCCACATCTTACCCGCTCAACAGTGTTCTCTGGCTCAATATGATAAGTGTCATCTCTGACAATCACCCCATTCCGCACCTACTTCCAGTCCGTGTCACGGGCGAGCTAACATCTAGCTTTGTGTTTCCCGTTTTTACAGCTCCCCTAAGCGTCGGACAGATACGGACGTCATGAAGCTGTAAGCTTGGTTCCCTCTGGTACCAAAAGCATGAATAATGATGCTGACGGTCGGTACTACCGCCTTTGCCACCCGGTTATCGTCCTTTTATCCCCGTCACTTGACCACTACACTCCCAGGCTCATGTCGGACTATCAAGTGACCCTGGTCAACAACAAGATGTCAGAATTCTTCGTCAAATTCCACGGTCCAGTGGAAAGTGAGCTCAACCCCATGAACATCACTCCGATGCCCAGCCGTTGCCACCTAACATGTTTCATTTCGGAACTGACCGAGAGGGTACTCTCCATTCTTGACATTGCAGCACCGTTCGCAAAAGGCGTATGGAAGATTCATGTAGAGTTGCCTGAACAGTTCCCTTACAAATCGCCAAGTATCGGTTTCATGAACAAGATCTATCACCCTAATATCGATGAATTGTACGTATACGGACTGCAATCACTCTGTCGAATAGAAGCTGACATTGTTACACGCACAGGAGCGGAAGTGTATGCCTTGATGTGATCAACCAAACGTGGTCGCCCATGTTCGGTGAGCTGCGCAGCCCAATACGACCTGGAATGTACAGCTGACATCACGGCTTGACAGAACTCATCAACATCTTCGAAATTTTCCTTCCTCAACTACTACGATATCCAAACCCCGCCGATCCGCTGAACGGAGAAGCAGCAGCCCTCCTCATGCGGGATCCCAAAGCCTACGCGAAGAAAGTAGAGTCGTACGTGAACCGCTTTGCTACACCCGAAGACGCAGATCAAGCAGGAGAAGATGACGAGGATGACGACGAAGACGAAGACGACGAACCACGGCCGAAAGCGAAGTCCAACGGTGCTGCAAACGGGGCAGCGACAACCGGCGATAAAGTGAAGCATAACGGGCACGTGGATGGGGTAGCTGCGAATGGAAACGGTCAAGAGGACGGAGAAGAAGATGACGATGATGACGATGACAAGATGAGCGATATGGGCGAGTTCAGCGATGACGACGATGGGATCATGGGCGAGATGGACGACTAGGTGTATCAGGCGTAGAACCGAGGACACTCATCGGTTGACCGAGGTTTATTCGGTCTATCGTTGAGTTCTCCATCTGGCTTCCCTCCGTTCCTCTTATTGTTGAAACCACTATCCCTTTGCATCCCCGATCAATGTCCACCTTCGATCCCACGCTTCTACCGGCTCATACCATCATACCAGCAAGTAGCATACCGTCAGGCATTCCACTCAGTACTCTGTCCTTTCTCTCTCTGCTTTATGTTTATCCTCCCAACTTTGGTCGCCCCCTTAGATCCCTACTTCATGTTGTATGAATCGAAATTTACCCTCTACGCTCTGCCCTTGCTGCCCAGTCACTGACCCGATCGATGTTCCTCAAGCGTGAAGCGAGTCGACAAGAAGACGAGCATATCATCAAAGCGCTGTGGAGATGCTTCGAGTCAACAGCATCATGTCCCATAAGTGAGGTGGCTGCGAAAGGAGATACCTTTGAAACGCCCTAACGACTTTGCCCATCAACTCAAAATACCCTCGTCCAGCTAACGGCAATACCAACTAAACGACGAACGCACGGACGGACAGCTCCCCCTTCGCTTTTCGCCTTCTCAATAGCCTACGGATGTCGGAGCAGAAGCGCAGTTCACGGGATAGGCAGTCGATGGTTCGCTATCTATCCTTTGGGGAGACGCGCAATCGTCGTTTTAAAGGAGGTCCAGGTCCAGGTCGGAGACCTCAGTGCGAAGTGGAAAAAGGAGACGGGATATGGGAAGTGGGAAGTGGCCGCATTGGTTGACAAAGGATCATGGGCAGTCTGCCAATCTGCCATCTGCCTTTCTGCCTTGCTGTTCTACTGCCTTACTGACCCTCTGACGCTGTGCGCTGTGGCGCTGAGATGCGAGAGCCTGGACTGACAGAGTGATGCAGCTCCAACTGAGTTTCACGATGTCACTTTGCTTTTCTAACGCTAACCATACACTGTACAACCTACTTATTGCATTCATGAGCTCATCGTTTCGTTGACATTCGCATTACGCACAACGACCCTCACGCTCATTCCACTCGCGTCCTCACGACAACGACTACGACCTCGACCACATCCACTCGCCGTTCGTCTCTCATGAAGGAGATTTAGGAGAGAATAGAACAAAGATCAAAAGAGCTCAACTCGATCACTCGGGCTCACCTCGCAACAAGCCAAGCGTCGAAAAGAACCGGCGGGCACACCGTAGACCGATCGAGCAGAGGTCAGATCGTGGGAGCAGCGGGTCGGTATGCCAACCACCACGTACTTTGTTCCGGATACCTCACCGATCTACTCGTACTCTTCATCGACCTCAACCTCGAACTCGAGCAGCGACGGTAATTGGACGGCAGCGTACAAGAGTCGGGAGGATGGGTACGACCAAACGTTCCATCAGGGGACTTCCGGCGCTATCGTCTCGGTCAATATCACTGGTGAGTCATAGTATATATCATCGCGGTACCGTCGTTGGGTTAGTATAGAGAGCTGAGCTGATTGAACTTGGGTCTATAGCTTCAAGTATCTATCTCAGTACTTACTCCGACCAAGTCATAGGGTGTAATGCACAATACACCATAAACGGCTCGGCATGGGCAGACGCCTGTGGCTCTTCCTCTTCCTCCTCCACCTCTTCGTCATCTACCTCGTCATCTGCTTCGTCCGGAAGCACGGCCAACTTCACATTGACCGACCTGCCCGGCGGTCTGCACCAGGTACAGATGCGCCCCAAGGACGGAGTGGGCAACGTGCAATTCATGGGTATAGGCGGAGATCTGTCCATATCATCATTCAGTCGGTGAGTGATGACTCGGTCATGATTGAGAATAGCTATGCTTTCCTATGCGTCTACTACTGCATGCTCATATTGACGGTGTTACAGGACTAACACGACGATCGATGACACCTCACCGTCATTCGTCTACTCTCGTTCATCCTGGACTTCACTCAACGCCAACGGAGTGATAGGCACAGCGGCCAACTCGTCCTTAGTGGACGTGTACACTGATATGAGCGGGTACTACAATCAGACTATTGGGGTGAGTACGGATCGAGGCGCAGAAGTCACTTTGACGTTTGAGGGTGAGTGATCTTATGCAGACGAACGGGGTTGTGCTAATGCACTTGTGATTGTGAAGCCGAAGCCATTTACATCTATGGTCTATCTGGACCTAATGGCGGAACAGCAGAAGTTCAGCTCGATGGGCAACTTGATAAAGTGTTGGATATGTCGGTGTGTAACGTTTCTTCCTGAGGATGCCATGTAGACTGTGATGGTCGCAGCGCACCGCTTTGAGTTATCGCTCTATATTTGGAGGTAGCTGATACTGAATGTTAACGCTCTTGCAGAACCCGTGGACGACCTATTCCTCCCTCCTCTACATCGGAAGTGGCTTCAATGCCAGTGATACCCACACTATCACCATCACTAATACCAACGGGGCTCAGCTCGTTATTGACTATGCGGTATTGACTACGCCGAGCGACTCCTCTTCCTCGTAAGTCCACAACGTCACCATTTCGACAAGCACCAAATGACTTCTGGTGCTGCATACCACTTGCAGGTCTAACCTAGGCGCGATCATCGGCATCATCTCGGGCGTCTCAGCCTTCCTTCTCCTGCTCGGCGTCACAGCGTACATCCTCTACGTCCGACGCCGCTCCAAACGTGCCGGAGGGAGACGGCGAGGTGTGCCCACTCCTTACGCCTTTGCCAACGGTATCTCCGGTAAAGACTATCCGAATGGAAAGAAAGCTACGTCAATAGACGACTGGAGGCAGAACACCGGGCGATCTAATAGTCCACTCACGCCTTTATCCAGGTCGACGCTTGATGTTGACTCTGCGATCTCTCATTCCCAATTGGCTCGTTATGGCACGGGCAGCAGTAATGCACTTGGAGGTTCACCATCCCGGTCACCGCCGCCTGAGTACCCAGACTATCTGCCTTATCGAGGACCGATCGAACCTCCACCGACCAGGACCACAGCAGCTGAAGCACAATCATCTTCCCGCCTACCGTATGCCAACGCGAGCGCTCCTTTGGCCACTCCACCTCTAATAGCAGGCGCCAACGCAACCGCTGCCAGCTGGCTCCAGACCCAAGCTCGGTCTATTTCTCCCTCACCAAGCCCGGTCTCGAGCGCACGTAGTGAAGTCGGACGTCGGCGAGTAAAACCTCCGCCTCTTCCTGCTGTCGAGAACGAAGACAATTCGGACGATATCGCCCTCGATAGCTATTATCAGCGACCTCCTTCCCCCACCTTCCATAACCAAGCGCATCCGCAGCCTGGAACAGCATCCTCAGTCTCTACTCCCTCAACGTTGAGTGTGTCAGGCATCACTGCTCAAGCTGTAGGTGGCTCAAGGTCCGTTGCTCGGCTCTGGCCTTCACGGGACGCGGTACCATCGACTTTCAGAACGTCCTTGGATCCAACATCGACTATGACAGGTGCTCCAGCAAGCACCGCGCCCACAGGCACTGGCTCTCTGGCGACATCCAACATCGCAGTGGGCAGCAGTAATCAAGCGGGAAACTCGACGTTCAATCCCTACTCCTACTCTCATCCTTCATTCTCCATCTTTGACCTGCCGTCATCCCAATCCCGCTCACCGTCAGCTGCAGGCGGCGCAGGGCTGAGCACTTCACCCGCACATACGCTCAGGAGGGGAGTATCCATCAAGAGCGTCAAGACCATGCGATCATTCTTGTCCGGCTTACTATTCGCTCCTTCCACGTCGCCCGTACCTTCAACTCCGGGATTACCGCAACTAGCAGCACGACCGGATAGCGGCATTTTCCCTCTGACTCTATCATCGACTTTATCGAGAGGACCATCGAAGAAAAGCGAGAGATACAGAGAACTGTCTCCTCTACCTGCTTTGCCGCCCTCGGCGTGGTCTGGACAAGAATCAAGCTTGGGTCTCAGCAACTTGACCACAGCAACAACTGCGACTACTTCCACTATGACTGTACCTTCCGGCTCAAGTCCAGGTCCAGGATCTGGGAGAAGCTACGGTAGAGACCGAAGCAGGACTAAAGATACGCTCAATACCGATTCGACTTCGCCAAACTTCTTCATTGAGTTGAACCCGAATAGTCCTATCACGAGTAGGCCAGGGAGCCAGATGACTTCGTGGCTTGGAGGTGGAGGCGCAGGCGGAAGTTCGCGATACAGGAGCGGTGCGAGTGGGTGGTGAGCTGTGCGCCGTAGCATAAGCGTTGGGATTTTGGATGGACATTGATCCAGTGGATGGTCTGAGATTGCTCAATAGGCTGTGTATATGACATGTGTAATGACACGTCGGCCGTGCATGCTATACAACCTGTACTGGTACATACTGTACCACATCGAGCTAAATAACGAATGGAGAATATCATATCATCCTCCGGGCGATCCGGAGCATCGTCAGGTGCAAAGTAAATATGATCGCCGCACTCAACCTGTCCCATCAACTCCCTTCGGCCAGGTACATTGCGAATTGACAGTGATCTGTGCGCTCAGACCCCTGAGCATGATCAGCTGATTTAATTACGGGCCTGGGAATAGCACCGTTTCATCTCTGCCCGCAAGGAGATGATGGGGATTGGATCGGAGTGCGTCACTCTCTGATTGATCAGCTGACACTGTAAGTGATAGTAGGAGCAACGCCGAAGCGCTCCGTCGGGGTTGGCGTGGAAGAAAGGGAGGTCAATCGTCACTGCAGGTGCTGCACAGATCTGGTCGCCAAAGGATGGTAACGCTTTCTCTCCTTGATCGTCATGATTGGGGCTGAACGAGGTTTGTTAATTCACTTTGCTTCTTGGCGTTTTGTGTAGCACTATTGCAAGAGGAATGGACCAGTGTGTCTAATGAGAAAGCGACGGGGAGCAACGAAGAGGGTGTCAAGTGACAATCCGAAGAAGGAAGCCAATACGAGCAACTTGGCAGCTTGGAATCAAAGTAGTGCTTTCCTCCGGACCATGTGGCGTTGATCAGCGACAAGCTTATCTTAATTTCAGGGTCCCAGGTTTCGTAAATAGTATAATCACAATCGGTTGATTGTACCCGAAATCAAAATCAGTATTATGACTGCTGCAGCATCATCAGTGCCATCATTCCCGCTGTACGACTACCATCACTGCGTTACCGCTACGCCCCGTCCTTTGGTCTAAAACCAGCGTGGAGAGGGGTAGAGGTCCGTGCGTTACTGATCATCAAAATAACAGGTGGAACCACCCAGCAAGAATTGACAAGTCAAGTCCGGTGTACTCTATGACACCACCTCTACGCACGGGTTGCACGGGTTGATACGTATATATTCTCTATCATAGATCATTTTCCCTTCTCTCTTCTCTCTTTCTTCTTCCTCTTAACTCTCATTCTCTATACACCACCGCTTCTCCATTTCCACCCAGTCTTCTCAGCAGCGAAGTGAGTCGTGTCACTAACTTGTACTCGCGAGTGTCAAGTGCTGATACCACGTTCCTCCCTCCCACACTCACCCGTCACTCCTGGCTTTCCCACTCGTCATTCAACTTCCCATCAGCTCCCCTCTTGGTAGCTTCCAACCTCATAGTCGTGAGTGCAACCTTCTTCTTTCTTCTCCCTCGCAGCACTTGATTCGCTCTCTCTCTCTCGTCCCGCTACGCCTCGTGACTGTATATCCTCACTGACGTTTCTCTCGTCAGCCCGGCTCCCCAACGCCAATCCGCACTACAAGCATAGCCGACATGCCGCCCAAAGAAACAATCACGCAGGTCAGTACATTCCTGGCTTACCCTCGTCTGCATCGAGTTTCTAGTCTCGACTCCCGCTGAAGCTCTTTTCTGCACGACAGGGCGCCGGCGACCTCGTCGGGGGCATGCAAGAATTGTCCATCGGGTCCCGCCGCGGTCAGCAGGAAACGCTCGACGGTAAGTCCCCCTCACTCCAATCTCCCACCTCATATCAACAGCGCTGATGCTTGGGTTACCGCTGTTAGGCTGCCCAACACGACCCGGTGAGTCGTCTGATACTGTGCACCAAACGTCGATGCCACTCCTCCTTTAACGCCTCGTGCTGACACCATGACAGGCTATGGCACGGCCGGTCGGCCCATTCAAGTCAACGCTAACATGTTCTTGACGCGCTTCAAGGGCCAAGGTTTGACTATCAAGTGAGTGCACCTACCTCTCGCTAGCAGTCTCACATTGCTTTGGCTTGTGGCTGAGGCTGATCTTCCTTCACATAGCCACTATGACATCGAGATTAATCCGGTCGTCAAAGTGAAGGACCAAAAGTAAGTGCCTCTCATGACCGTACTCATACGCCCTTACGTGCTTGTCGCTGACAGTTGCCACAGAAAGCCTCGTCCCCTCATGCAAAAGACATGGGACCAAATGGTCCGCGAGGCCAAAGGCGAGATCAGAAAAGCTCTTGGCGCCGGCGCTTTTGATCAAGTGTTGGTATCACCCCCTCTCATAGGCAACGATCATGCTGACACCTTACAAGCAAGTCCTTCTATACCCCGATCGATATCCCCATGGACAATGGCAAGGTAATCAGATTTTTTACAAGCTAATCCTTCCATTCTGCTGACGCTATTCGGTTCCAGTGCGAAATCATCATCGCACTTGTCGAAGACGGTGTCGAAGCCAAGGACGACAAACGTCGCTTCAAAGCCGTCATTCAGCATGCGCAGAAGGTTGACTTGGACTCCATCGTCGACTACTGCAATGGAAACAAGCAAACGGAGCAAGCGAAGAATATGATGGTGAGTTCGTTCGGTAACGGCGTTTGGGATACTAGCTAAAACCTCGAGAGTAGCTCGTTGCGATTCAAGCGATGAACGTTCTGTTCCGCCAGGACCCTGCGCAGCGCTTCACGATGTCTGGTGCGGCTGGCCGTCGCTTCTTCTCGCAGAGTAAGCCTGCTACTCATAAGGGGCGCTTTTTCGCCGCTGACAATCCCATTTCACAGATGGCGCGGTGCCCCTCTCCAATGGCGCCGTTCTCTATAAAGGCTTCCAGCAGTCGTTCCGATGGACTTCTGCGGGCTTGCCTGCTCTCCAGGTGAGCTGATCGTACCTATGTTGATTGCCGCGCTTACTCTGCTTGCCAGCTTGATACCGCTTACTCCGCATTCTTTGTCCCTGGGATGCTGCACGTGAGGATCATCCTCAGATCTCGCCTCATTGTTCTGAGACAGAGCTGACGGTCTGAGTAGGAGGTTGCAGCGCAAGTGCTTGGCCTCGGCGGAGGCGGCGGTGGCGGGTTCCGTGGAGGACCTCGAGGACGAGGAGGAGACCGCGGCGGGCGCGGCGGCTTCCAAGGCGGACGGGGCGGGTTTCAAGGTGGTGGCGGTTCCGCCTCCGTTCAAGAACTAAACTCGGGGCAAATCAAAAAGCTCAATGACCTCCTCCGTGGAGCCAAATTTAAAGTCACGCACAGGTGGGTACCAAGCTTGTATGGGCACGTCTCTCAACACCGCTGAAATGACAAACACAGGAAAACTGAGCGAGTCTTTACGATGAAGGCATTGTCGCATCAGCCCGCAGATAACATCAAGTTCCTGCTGAATGGCAGGGATGGCGCACCCGATAGACACGTGAGCGTTACCCAATACTATAAGGAGACCTACAACGCTCCCGTCACTCGACCACGGCTTCCTTGCGTTCAATATGGCAACAAAAACTTCATTCCGTAAGCCACACAACGGTTGTATTTTCGCGCCGCTGATTGCCAAAGGTGGTTCCAGCATGGAGTTTGTCAAGCTGGAACCGTTTAACTCGGTTCCGTTCCTCAAGATCACTGCAGAGCAGACTGCCGAGATAAGTGTCTTCCCCTTCTTTCACCAAAAGCCTGGTCTGACCTCTCCGCACATCATCAAGCAGGCTGCCAAGCCTCCCCCCGAGCGAAGGGACGCTAGTGAGTACACACTGCATTGCTGAGCGCTTCGGATAGCTAAGAGGTCACCATAGTCATGTCTTGGCGGCAGACGTTGGACTATACCAGCCTGCCGAAGATTCAAGCCTGGGGCGTTCAAGTTCAAAGCGCCATGATGGGTATTCCGGCAAGGGTTCTCATGCCCCCCAAGATCCTATATGCTCAAGGCAAGAGCGTCGCAGCTAGAGATGGGTGCGTGTTTGCGACCTTGCCTGTAATCTCAAGTCACTAAAACCAATCGTAGCTCCTGGAACACACGGGGCATCAAAGTTAGTGGAGCTGAACAAATCCAGGTTGAATTGCCACGTTCTGACTGATATGCGTAGTTCACCAAACCCGGCCGCCCTCTCAAGTCGTGGTCTGTGGTGTCATTCGACACGCGATGTGATCCGCGAGCAATCGGTAAGTCTGACAATGCTATCTTCTCTCGTCACGATACTCATTGATCCTGTTCACAGAGGGCTTCATTGATATGTAAGCGAATTTCCTCTGGTAGGGTGACGAAGGTCTGACAGCGTAATTCAGCTTCACGAAGACTCTCATCGAATACGGTACGCAGAGCAAATGCTGCTGATGGTCTCAGTCTGACCTTGTCGATCCGCAGGCTGTCCTGTGGACAATCGCAAACCAAAGATCCTGGGTTTCGATGCTGTCCAAGGTGAGTCGTAAATAAAGATTGAAGCTGAAGTTTTACTTTCAGACGGTGTTCTGGCTGGTCTTCAGATGGGCGCGAAGGAAGCCTTCATGCAATCGAAGGAGAACCCGCAGATCTTGCTCGTCATCATGCCGGTACCCTCCTGTTTCGCACCTATGCCACTGCATGACTAACCCCTCACTTTCTCTGTAGCGAAAAGACCCAGGCTTATACGCCAGTATCAAAGCAAACGCCGGTGAGCTGCATCCTTCAAATCTAGAAACTGCGCGTGACTGAGCACGACCTAACCGGATTAGCTGAGAACCTCAAATTGGTAGGCTTCGCCGTGACCGAAATAGTAGTCCTTGCTGACACGTGTGCTCAGCCTGTCGTTACTCAATGCCTTCAATCGGCAAAGATCACGAGTGATCGCGGACGCGAACAGGTAGGATCATTGCGTGTCCCTCTGAAAGTATCACTGATAGTAGCGCTCTGTCGCATAGTACTGCGGCAATGTCGCCATGAAGGTGCACGCTAAGCTTGGCGGCCTGACGCACCAGGTCCAACATGGCGTGAGCGTCGGATCATCACAAGTGTGCCGGTTGGGACCTGCTGACGACTATATGCAGATCGATAAACAAACGATGATGCTTGGCGCGGATGTGAGTCTTTCTACACAGTTTAATGTACTTTCAATGCTAACACGCCTTGTCTAGGTGTCCCATCCTCCTCCTAAAGGCGGTCCTGTGCCACCGTCAATTGCCGTGACCGTTGCGACGACCGATGGCGAAAACAATCGCTTTATCCCAGCCATGCGACTTCAAGAGGGCCGAGTGTGCGTATTGTACCATTGATATTCCGAAGTTCGCGATCTTTGACTGACGGTCGTGACATGCAGGGAGATCATTCAAGATCTGGAGAATATGGTCTACGATCATATCGCGCACTTCGAGAAGAAGACGCGGGCGAAGCCTGAAAAGATCCTCATGTTCCGCGATGGAGTCTCCGAGGGCCAGTACGCCCATTGTGTTAGGTAAGTCATCAGTGTTGCACGCAGCGGAAAAGAGCAAGCCTAACGACAACACGCTACAGCCAAGAGCTGCCCGCGATCAAAAAGGCTGCAGCCCGCTTCGGCGCGCAGTACAAACCGAAGGTCACCTTCGTGATCTGTGCCAAGCGACATAGCATGCGATTCTTCGCCCAGAGTGCTGGAGACGCCGATAGGACCGGCAATTTGCCTGCGGGTAAGTGAAGTCGTCTGTGATACAATCGAAGCGCTGATGATCGTCCACCATAGGGACGGTCGTCGACCGACAGGTTACCTCGCCTATGGCGCACGATTTCTACTTGCAGGTGTGTCGCTATGACTCGGTCTCAGTCAGCCTGCCAGAGCTCATTTCATTCCACAGGCTCACGCCGGTCTTCAAGGAACCGCAAAGCCCACGCATTAGTGGGATGAACAGATTGCTGCAATGCTGTGACATCAAGCTGACCGACTTGCAGCGTCGTTGTGGCTGATGAGAACAAGGTCAGCCTTGTGCTTGATCCGGTGATATTGTTCACTGCTGACATATAGTTCAGTACACTGCCGACAAACTGCAAGGCCTCGTCAACACTCTTTGTTATTCATATGCCCGCGCAACGCGATCTGTCTCGGTGAGTTCTAGTCTGCATCTAGACCGGTGCAGAGCTGACCAAGCCAAATGCGCCCCAGCTCGTGCCTGCCGCCTATGTGAGTGCAACCTTTTGCCAAACAGTTGTTAGCTGATCTTCCTTTGGTGCCTCTAGTACGCGGACATCATCGCCGAAAAGGCGCGTGCTTGGGTCTATCCCGAAGACGCCAGCGACGCAGCCACTGTGATTTCGACGAACTCCGGCACCAAGCGCGAAGACCTCTCATTCGATCCTCTGCGACTGAGTGCGTTTGATTGTCTCAAGTTCGTGATCGTGCTAACGCCTGGCTTCACTTTGCAGAAAAGAGGATTGAAACTGTTCCAGCTTGTGAGTCGAATCTGACTTCACTATTGTGAGGGCAATGTTCAGCTGACCATTTCACCTCACCCTCATGCCGTCTCAGTCAACGAAGTCGCCTGGGTAAGCGATTATACACGACGTGTAGACACAGGCTGACGCGCCACTTCGTCTTAGTACATGTGATTGTGTCGGCCTCTCCACATCGGCATTGATAGCCTGCTTTCCTCGCTCTCGGCCTTTCGAATGGCATCCCATCCGTCCAATCGCCCTTCTATCTTTTCGCCAGTTCCTCTAGTTCCTCTTCCTCTCGCGCCGTTTTTTGTCCTTAGGCTTGATTCAGATGTAACATAATATGCAGTATGAATCGATTGTACACATGAGATGGATGCGATTCAACCAGAACGCTCGTCATGAAATCTGCTCTGGTACAAGAGGGCAACGGAAATAATTGTAATACATGCTGATCGCTGTTCCTCTACTTCTCTGTGATTACATTGTTGGTACAAGAGAAACGCTACTTTGCTTCCACCGTCACACACCTTCTTATTCTCACTGCGGAACACTTGACTCTTGCTCAGATATCTAAAAGTTTATGCTTTGATGGTAGACAGAAGACTCCGAGTAGCATATCGGATGGAACAGGCCATGAGCGGCCGCTTCATCCGCGCAGACGCGTAGAATGCGCTTACTTGCTCTTCGAGGGAAGAGTGGCGTTGTTGAACGCGAGGAGGTTGGGACTGCCGGTAGGAAGGTCAGTGAGCTTGCCGGGGGAAGCAAGGGCGATGAGAGCCTTCTTGAGCTTGGCAGGGGTGAGCGTGCTGTTCTTGGAAGGAACAGGGCGGAGGGCGTCACCCTCGGGGCTAACATCGAGGGGGATGCTGTTGTCGTCCGAGCCGGGCGCAGGCAGGATAGCCTGGGCAAGGCTGGGAAGGAGCGAGTATGCCTTGGAGTAGATCGACGAGCTGGCAGGTGCGACAGCGGCATCGGTCAAGTCATCCGAAAGGAGAGTGAATGTCTCGGTACCGTGGATGGAGACGAGGTAGGCGAGAAGACCACAGATGTGGGGAGAGGCCATGGAAGTTCCAGAAATGGTGTTGGTGGACTGGTTGCCAGAGTTCCAAGTGGACAAGATGTTGAGACCCGGCGCGAAGATGTCGACGCACTTGCCGTGGTTGGAGAAGTAGGCGCGTTCGTCACCCAAAGTGGAAGCGCCAACGGTGACAGCCTTCACAGAGGCAGCGGGAGAATAGTTGCAAGCGTCCTTGTTGTCACTGCGAATGCCGTTAGTGGAGCAACGGATTAGAAGGTGGTCGTAGACTTACTTTCCGGCGGCAACAGCGAAATGAAGACCGGCATCAACAGCAGCATCAACGGCGTCGTCAAGGGACTTGGCTTTGCCACCTCCCAACGACATGTTGGCAACCGATCCCTTGTACTTGGTCTTGCCGGTAGCAGCGAGCTCCTTCGCGGCGGCAACGGCAGCGTCGGCGGCCTGCTCGGCAGCCCAACTGAGAATCGCCTTGCATCAGCTCGGATCATTAAATCCAGAAAGAGGCCAAACTCACAGAACACCAGCAACAACGTCGCTCATACTACCGCTACCGTTGCTGCCGAGAACCTTGACGGCAACGACTTCAGCGGCCTTGGCAACACCGTACTTCCTGCTCGCGATGGTACCAGCACAGTGAGTACCGTGGCCGTTACCGTCCTTGTCGACGTCGTTCTTAGGGATGGTCTTGCCCCACTTGGCGCGACCTTCGAACTCAATGTGGTCCACGTTGATACCGGTGTCGATGACATAGGCAGTTACTCCCTCGCCTCCATCAGAGTAGTAGAGGTACTTGGTGAAAGTGGAAAGGTGAAGCTGCTCGCGGTGCGAGATACGGGCGAGACCCCAGGGAGCGCCACGCTCAGTGGTGATACCGGCGGAAGCCGAAGCGATGTCGGAAATGGGCCAGGCGTCCTCATCCTCGTCGACGCCGCGAGGGACTTCCGTAGTGCGCATGATCTGATCACGCTCTACGTAGTCGACCTCGGGAGAAGATCGGATAGTGTTGAGTGTGTTGGCAGAGAACTTGCCGGCTGTTACAAGAAGGTCAGATCTGGTCCAATATTGATTGGGGAGAGGGAGACAGCTTACCGTAGCCGTAGTAGCCGCTGTCCTTGCCGGTGGGAGGCTGGTACACATGCTTGACACCGCCAGCGTCGATATCGCCGTTGGAGGCGAATGAGTAGACGGGCTAAGGGAGTCGTGTGATCAGCGTTGTAGGGACAAATAAGTGAGATGTGATAGAGTGCGATAGACAAGAGGAGAAAAAAGGGCAAGAGGAGCTAGAGGGAGATAGAGAAGAGAGAGGATCAGAGCGAAGCGAAAGAGCAGGAAGGAGGTTGAGAAGAACGGACGAGACGTCACAAAGGAGTCTCGATTACGCGTATCAAGATAGTATGAATCGCAGTACTCACATCAGCGCCATGAGCTTGCTCAATATCAGTCAAGTGAAGGGCAATCTGGTTTGGGTCAATGCCCTTCTTGAACACTACAATGTAGGCATCTTCGATGTGCTCGCCCGTAGCTTCGAGGGGAGCGAGGGTAGTCTCAGCATCGGAGGATGTAGGGTTGATAGGGGTGGCCAAAGCCAGTGGCAATAGCAGGACGGCTACCGCTTGGAAACGCATGATGCAGTACGCTGAGCTGCGTATAAGTGAGAGTAAAAGGAAGGAGAAGAAGAAGCAGAAGGCGCCTGCTCGCTGAGTGAAGAGATGGAGATGTAAAGTGAAGAAGAGAGATGGAGATACGATGGAGGATAAGGGGACTGAGAGGTGGGTTGAGATGATAACGAGTGATGATGTGCTGCTGCTACTGGACACGCTGGTGCATCTCTCACCGCAACCGGCCAGCCCTGTTACCCGATAGAGCGCGAGGAGAACCCTGAATATGACGCCGCGTAAGTGCGATACGCCTTTAACCGAAAGTGGAAACTGCCACATTCCCACTCTCAGTATCGGTGGAGACCCCACATCCAGGTGGAGGTACACACGCGAGTAACTTGTTGGTTGACTGGATTGCTGGACAACATGATTGATTGCGCACTGATCGCTTCGTTGAGTCATGGTCACAGCGTACTGCATGTCTGCACCACACCTTCTCACCCGTTCCCCCATCCTCTCCGTCACTCACTTTCTCTTTTTGCTTTCTTCTCATGCAACCTATGTCGACCTAGCTCGTACAACAACGACCGTTGACTGACCTGTACTGACCACTCCAAGCTATTGCCGGAGAAGATCGTTGGTACGGAGAAGCACAATGCCATTCGAGTCATTCTAGGCAAGTCGAGGAAGAAGGATGCGGCTGGGAAGAAGAACATCTGGGATGAGGGGTGGAAAGCAATGAGACGGCTACTCGTAGGTCACCGTCTGCTGTAGGCCGCTGATATGGCTCGAAGGAAGATCCCGAGTTATCGATGGCTCATTGTCAAGGATGGAAAGACTGGGCGGAGAACAAGGTGAGCTGCCTGGTGGTTATGAGGTACTGGATCCGCCTACTGACTCTTTACCCTTCCTACTACTAAGCTGCCTGGCATTCTGCCCTCAGTTCCGGACGCAGAGTTACTGGCATACTACCTCGCTATACTCGAGCATCTACACTCTACTGTCATCAAGCCCAATTTACGACCAGCTCACCAGAAAGACACAATCAATACTAGTGGGACTAACGCAGGTATACTCTCACGGGTTGACTTCCTCCTGGGAGCGATCTTGGAAGGGTGGGTGATTCCTTCAGTCATTCCATCAAAGCCACTAACGACATCGCAGACTCCAGGTGAGCAAGTAGACACTGGCCGCTTCGATTATCTGAAAAGATGCACGCCTGTAGGACATTCGCAAGGAAGATTGTCAGTGAACCGCTTCTTGACATCGCGAGGGGAACTGACGTTCGTTTTAGCATTCCCCTACTCACTGCATTCTGAGCGGTCGATCAAGCTTCTGATCGCTATCACCGAAGACTGTCTTACACGCGACTTTGGAACATCGGAGACACACGCTTTGGTATGTTCTTTGTCAACCTCCATCAAGCTGACCACGTGCAGTTGACCCGGACGTTGTACCATATCGCTATCGATTCCAAGGACAGGACAGGCACCGACGTCATGCGCCAGGATCGTGTGCTCGGATTGTAAGTCCCTAGCAAGCCTTTCCCATACTGAACCTCGTCTTCAGTTCCAAGTTGGGCGGATTGATGTTCAAAGCGCGATGTGCGTCTTCGAATCCTGGTAGAACGGCTGGTCTGACCTTCACTGCTAGCCACTGAGCTGGTCACCGGCCTGATTCGACTCGCACATGCCCTTCTGCCCGAGACGGACCCAAAGGCAGTCGGTAATAACAGGGACGGTCGACAAAAGGCTCTTCAGAGCTTACTGCTCAATCACTGCAGCAGTGATGCGTTCAAGTCCATCAGTAAGCATTTGTATGGAGTTAAGAGGCTCGTTCCGAACGTAGGTCTCTGACAATCAAGAATTAAGGAAGGTGCGCTGAACTGCCTTACATTAGGTTCTTTGTGATATTGTCAACGCGATGGCGAACGAACCTTCGCATGCTCATCCTCAAGCTTACAATCTCACCAGTCTGAGCGTCGACGACGAAGATCAGATGAGCTCGGAGAGGACAAAGAAAGAGGGCGCGAGGGGTCAATTGATCTTATATGTCGATGAACGGGGTTTATCCACTGAGGTAAGTGATACAATACTGCTTGCGCCGTGAGGCGCTGACCCTCCGTCCAGCTGTATGACGGCGAAGACGAACCGTCCGACTCCCGCTTCAAGCTGTCCGGCATTGAGAACTTCTCACCTGGCGACGCAGATTCAGGTCGTAAGTCTTGAGTGCACTCATAGTCACGAGGTCACCTAACGTAGGCGCAGGATTCGCCTTTTCTTATCGCTCAGAATATAACGATGGAGTAGTCCTCCTCGTCGGGCTCAGTGTCTCGCCAGGACAGGGTGAACGCCTTTGCTCCCAGATGGCGCAGATGATTGAAGCAAACAAGGTGAGAAGGAAAGTCCAGCCGATGGGTTTCTATCCCGCTGATGTTGTCTCCCTTAGGAACACACATCGAGGACGCCACAAGCTGTTGAAGGATCTCGGATTCTCGCAGTTACAGCTGTCAAGGGTAAGTGGACGTGACTGTACGCTATTCGTTTCCTTTAAGCTGATGGCCTGATCAGGTGATCGCGAGGACAACGACGAAGAGGCGAACTCGGACATCGGTAGACAGCTGACCGCAGCGGTACAAGAGGCGGCCCAGATGGTACGAGAGACCCAAGGAACGGAGATATGTGGTGTGAATGGCGTACCCCTAGTCGACAGCGGCTCCTCTCCCGCTCAACCGACACACAGTGCCGTCCAGAAAGGGAATCTGGCTCCAGCGAGTCGAGCAGGGCAGTCACAGGTGAGACCGTTTTAAGAAAGCCGTTGAGCAGTAGCTGACAAGTTGGTACTTAGACAGAAAAGTCACGCCAATCGGAGGATGTTCGCCCTGCGAAAGTGTCCGTGACATTGGTCGAATCCTCTACGGTGAATTCCGTTCCCTCCGTTGGCAGTACCGCTCCGCCAAAGGTCACACCGTCCGCCTCCACCTCGGACCAGACTGCTCAGAACAGACAGCAAATGCATCAGAACGACAGTGCTCTCGGTAAATCTACGATCTCCAGCAAATCAAAAGCGAAAACTACCTCGAGTTTCTAGACGCCCGTTGCTAGAGGTCAGGACTTGCGTGGGCAAGCCAGTGCAGTCGCATCGAAGAAGGATGCCAAGATTCCGGCAGCGGGGAAGAACTTGAACCGCAGCGGAGCTGAAGCATCGGGGGAGGCTGTCAAGCAGCAGGTCACGTTTGCGGCGTGTACCGAAATCGAAGTGTGTCATCGTCTCCGATATAGCTTGTCATCATAGCTGACGAAGCGACCATTTGTCGTCGTCGATAGCCGTCAGCGGTCGCATCGGGTTCACTGGATTTGTCAGATGGCGTCATAGTTGTTTCCGATCCAGTCGATATCATTGCAGACCATCTAGAGTCCTCACCACCTACCTTCTCAAACGAACAGCTTTGGAACCACGTCGCTTCCGCCAGTCTGTCCAATGCCGAGGTGAACAACACACCCAAAACACAGGCAGCCGCTTTAGGACCGACAACGAAGGTCGCGTCACGTTGCTCGGTCAAGTTACGAAGTCCACCGATGGTGATAGATCTTGAGGAAGACAACTCTTCCGAAGCTGAGCTGGCGAAGTATAAACAGAATGAGAACAGGTCATCGAGACCCACCTCCGCTGCGCAGACAAGTCGAACCTCTCGGAAGAAGAAGAATGACAACAATGTTTCGGAGGATCTGCCAGATCAAGCCACTCAGCATGGCATCAAGCACCGTTCTGCTGGTCGAGAAGAAGAACAGGGAACGAAGTCATACCCGGTCTCGGAAAGAAACAGAAAGCGGTCGCCATCATTGTCAGAGCCAGCAGCAGAGGAGATACAGAAGACTTCGAAGAGGGCACGACGTACCCACTCGCAAATGAGCAATACTGTCGTCTCAAACGATGGACCGATCCGATGAAAAGAGGAAAGACCGTCGCAGATAACGGCGAGTCCCCAATGCTCTCTGCATCCACCTCGCATTCGATGGGTGTAGCTCAAGCTGCTGTGGATATCGGTGCGGTGGGTGATCGAAATCGCTGCGTTCCACTTATGTAGTCGTATGGCTGACCATACTTCTCAGATGATGGCCATGTCCGAACAGGTGAGTTCACTTCACAAGCTCGTGATCACATTCGCTTACTTCAAACGCAGTTTATACACTCTCAACTTCAGTCCCGCTCCCTTTGCGCGGACAATGTCGAGCGCCGAGCTAAACGGCGACTGGAAGAGCTTGCGCAGGGCATTGTGACGGAGCTTCGAGCAGACACGTGGGTTTGTGTCCTCAGCTATACTAAACGCGCGCAGCTTTGGGCGACAGGCGAAGTATATCAGCTGAATGCGTCACTTTCCGATTGCAGCGTCAAGGCGATCGATACTGTAATGGACGATTATCCCCGTGTGGAGGAAGCGCATAATGGGATCATCAGCAACTTGCGGAAGTGGGCGGCGGACGGTGAAGGAAGAGAGAAAGCTTTAAACGACTGCGCGACAGTGAACAAAGTCTGGCCTGATATCGTCTTTGTCTGAAGCTGGACGTACTGCTGAGTATCAGGAGGAGGGAACATGTGATTGGGCAACTGCCCATGTTCTGTCTTCGTCTGACACGCCTTATATATTTTTCAGAGTCTCGTCACTTACCGAAGCCAACATTCGCAGTATGTCCACATATGTCGCCCTAGACGGTCTGACCATTATCGTATATGTTATGTCAAGTGGCAAGCAAGCCTTATGTATAGTATCATGTCAAGACATGGTCATTTCTGTCATAGCAACGTAAAGCGGGTGTGGGCGCGCCGGGAGATTTTTGAATGTCCGTCCTGGGGGCAGTGACGAGTTGTTGCTCGTTGCCAGTCCATAATTATCAGAACAAGACATTTGCATAATAATACAACATTTGCCGCAAACAATATGGGACACAGGTGGTATCATTGTCGCGCTAATCCCAGTCAAACTCAATGGCCTCATTGTCCTGCTGCTGGATTCCGCTTGTCCGTTTTCGCGTTATCTATTCTCATTGGGTCATCTGGCGAATGACGATAATCTAGGGAACGGACTAGTTTTGGCCAGGACGACCATCTGCCTTTCATGGGAGATATACCCTTTCATGAAGCCCTACGAACAAATGAATCGCATCAGCTTACGCGCATTCCTAACTTATAGCTACGACGGATGGACGATTGGATGACCAGATGATAGGTTGCTAGGATGATGAAGTGATGGAATGGTGAGTGGAGGAAGGACCCACGCGGTATATCATATTGGCGACCATACATTCCACTTCGTCCGAATCGGCTTTGACGCCATGTATAGCCAGCGCCAACTGGAAGGTGGATATAGGTATTCTGGTCGATTTGTCACTTGCGATCCACCTATACGATTCCGCGGTTATCAGTTACCGATTCCTTATGGTGGATGTGTCACAAAGATGGACAAGAACCAATGAAAGATGCGAAGAGGAGAGGGCCGACTCACGCGCGTTTGAACAACATGCGCAAACATCCCTCCCTGGCTCGTTCCACGACGAGGTACACGCTCATGCCCACTAATCGCATTTGCGCCCAATCCAATCGCTCGTCGTACTCCCTCACGTCGCCAGCTTTGATAGCTGAGATGAACGGCGCGAAGAGTTCGTTTAATCTCGGATGCAGCTTCAGCAGTTTAGAGGAAGGGAGGGTCCCATGGAGCATTCGTAGTGGGATCAAGTATGTCAATATCAATCTATGAGGGTGATGATGGTGATATTAGCTCAAGCGATCATTCCGAAGGACACAAAAGGACAAAGCGACCCACTCTTGATTCCGCTTGGCGTCCTCGGGGCAATGCATGAGCGCCCACGACAACTCGTCGTCGGCCTACGTCACAATCATTAATCAGCTTCAACGCTACGCCCACAATATCAGGCAGAATCATTGTTGGGATCCGAGCTCACCTTCTTATCCTCTCCATTCAAGAAGGCCAGCATGCCAACGTAGAAGTGCCATGTCACCTATAATGAATTATGAAAGGGCGGTCTCGGGTCTCAGCGAGTGTTTCATGCAACGCAACGAATCCGGACGTTGAGTGATCTATAGCTTTAAAGCTCTATAGCTCAAATGAGTAGATACCGCTTACCTGGTCGGGTATGGGTGCTTCGCTAACTGGCGGCGTCTTCGGATCGGACGTGACGGCGCGTATGATGTTCTTGCACAAATTCGGTTTCCCGACCTAATCACCGCAATATCAGTTCAATACCTTACGACGTCGATATGATCATGATATCGAATGAGAGGACGGGTACGCACTTTGAAATAACACTTCAAGCTTAGACAGGCGACATGATATACACCCGTCCGTCTTGATTCGGTGCCTTTGAACGTTCTACCCGGCAGGTGGTAAGTCGACATAGCAGGACATGCGATACAACGAAACGACGACACAACCAGCACGTACCGGTCCGTAGCGCACATCGAGAACGCTTTGCTTACTGTCCGCGTGCATTCTTCCAAAGCTGGCATCTTGCCTGTGGACTGATACGTTTTTTGGTCGGCCTACGACAAAACCGTCAACATCCATTATGATCTCACAAGCTCGCTAATGCGAGAGAACCGCTCAATGAGACGTGCAAGTGCACATACCTGCTCGGCCAGATCTCGTAAATCTTGCAAGAGGATATACAGGACCGGTAAGACCCAGGACGACTGATCCTGGAACCAGCGATAGAAGAGGGACAACAGAGTATTCTGGTGCGCGTACCTGCGACGACAATCACCAAACTCGTCATCAGCTTACGACTTGCTCTCGAACAGGCGGAGAAAGTCTAGATAGAGAGTAGTAGTGGGCAGAATGGAGTAGAGATCAGGACCCGACTCACGCCTCTTGATAGTTGTGGGTGGAGTAGAGCGCGTGCACGCTCGCACAGTGCCGGAGGGCGATGGCGTCCCATGGTTCGGGTAGTGTGTGGCCCGGGTTCTGTATTCGGCGGTCCTGCGTTGCGTCCAGTACGTCAGCTCGTTGTTATCTCAGCTTTCAAGTCGAAGAGGAGAGGGAGGACAGAGAGACAGAGATGGTCAATGAATGAAGATGAAGTAGACGGAGAGATAGTTAATAATTAATAGATGTAGATGTAGATGTAGATGTAGATGGAGAGATGGAGAGATGGAGAGCATTGGAGATGGAGAGAAGCGACAAAGACATACATCAATCGCACCGACAGTATCCGCCAGCCCCCGCGCGGTCTTATTGTGTACCGACAACAACCTCATAAGGGGTGTTGGGTCCTCTACGCGTAATGGCTCGACAAACGAGTTGATGTATTGTTGTAATTTCATCGTGTGGAGTTGGTCCGAAAGAAGTAGGATGATATAATCTGTGCAGCGCTTGGGGGAGGAGAGTCGGGTCTCGTCTCGTCTCGGAACCGATGGGATGTGCTGGAGTACGTTTCGAGTCCAGAATGTGATGTGCGTAGATGCGAACACTGCCAGAGTCACTTACTGAAATCTCGCTCTGTCGCTCTCTCGCGCTCGCTCGTGGTCGCAACGCGGGGCAACAAACAAAGTACTCGTAATATAAAGGAATCGAGCGATATCTTGTCCCCTCCACCCACTTTACAGCCCACGCAAATATTTGAGAATTGAGATTTTGAGATTTTGGACCGGATCCGAAATCTTCAGTCAGCTCTGCTCTGTTTTTGCTAAAATGACGAACTGAACGACGATATACTTCTCCTCCTCATCGATTAGCTATATAAGCAACCTCATTCCTTCTTGTGTATCTACTCCGCATCAATAGTATCCCCTGGACAGCACCGCGTATCGCTTCTCTGCCAGCAAAATCGAATTCGTTTCGACAACACTACCAAAACTACTTCAACAACTTACTACTAGCTAGAACACCGCATCATGGCTGTCCGTGAGTCGCTCAGCTCCCATCGCAACCTTGAGGTCATTGAGCTGACTCACTCACTCTAGGTTGCCAATTTGAGAACTCGACTGATATCGGAGTCTTCTCCAAGCTCACCAACTCGTGCGTTCTGCTGTGGAGTACAACGAGTGAGCGAGCTGAAGCTGACAATACCATCTCGTCACTTCCCCTCCTCCCTCACTCCTTGCCACACATTGACCGCTGTTCCTCCTACCCTGCTCTTCTACCCGTTATCACACCGCAGCTACTGTCTGACGGCCTTGGCGTCATCGACCAACTTCTACTCCGTCTTCGAGTCCGAGCTTGCCGACGTCATCCCCATAGTGCACACCACGATCGGCGGGACCCGTATCGTGGGCCGTCTCACCGCTGGAAACAGACACGGTCTCCTCGTGCCCTCCACAACGACAGATCAGGAGCTGCAGCATCTGCGTAACGCGTTACCGCCCGCAGTAGCGATCCAGCGAGTGGAGGAGCGCCTGTCGGCATTGGGCAACGTCATTGCGTGCAACGATTATGTGGCGCTGGTCCACCCTGATATCGACAGGGAGACCGAGGAGATCATCGCCGATACCCTCAAGGTCGAGGTGTTCAGACAGACCGTCGCCAACAACGTCTTGGTTGGGAGCTACTGCGCTTTGTCAAATCAGGTAAGTCTCTCACTTCTCAATGCTCATAACAACGGAATCTATTTCGCACCCACATCCACTTCCTTTCTCCGCTTCTTCACGCCGCACTCTACTACCCATCCCCTACTTCACATACTCTTTACCTGTAGACGCTCTCGCTAACGCTCGAACGAATAGGGCGGCCTCGTACATCCCAAAACCTCGCGATCGGAGCTGGACGAACTCTCCTCGTTACTCCAAGTCCCTCTCGTGGCAGGAACAGTGAACCGTGGATCTGAAGTTATCGGTGCTGGACTCGTAGTCAATGACTGGTGTGCGTTCACCGGGTTGGACACTACAGCGACTGAAGTCAGTGTTATCGAGGCTACCTTCCGTGAGTTACTGTCCTTCTCCTCTCTGTCCTTCCTTTCCCAGCCTTTCCACTTGGCCCACCTCTGTTCTTGGCGGAGTGGAGGGTTCTCGAGTCTCGAGGACTATTCCTCGCTGATAGCTCATTGATCATCGCTAACACAACACTCGTCCACAGGTCTCCAAGGACAGACCTCCGCCGCCGTGATCAACGAGATGAGGGACAGCTTGATCGACAACTACGCGTAATAGCGCTCGCGCCTGTCTTTTCCCCATTATATCACAGGCAGTGGTCCTGAACCCCGAACGAGCTGGAGGCAGTACCCCTATATCCTTTTTTCTGTTTGGCTCTTGTATTACCTCAACATCAACAACTGAAGTGATGACGATGAAGTGATGGAGTGATAGAATACTATAGTACTAGATACATTCATGCACTTGTGCCATGTAGCTTTGATCTTACCAGTCGAGTCGTACACGAGCGAGATAGTATTGACTCATTGAAGATTTATGAGGGTCAATCGCTGCTGCCAGGTGCAAGTGACGAACATCAGGTGATACAAAGACATCGTATGATCCTACAAAAGGACATAAACTACACGAATGCTTATTCCAAACTTTTCGAACAACAATACCATGACAATTTTACTCGTACTCCGACTGCCCGCCCTTCCAATAATCAGACTTTTCTCGAATCCCACCAACGCTCGTGGCGGACCAAACTACCTAAGCCTTGACTTTACCAATGACTACAAATCGTCATCGCTGCATTAGCGCCTGCCTTCCAATCGTGCCAGAGTACCAGACGAGTGTGCTCACCGGTATCAGGCGCGTACTTGGAGATAGCGTTGGGAGGGTGGATCATTGCGAATTCCCTAATTGCACAAATGCGTCAGTCAAGCTGCGCTTCTGCCATGCATGCGTGGCGAAACCCACTCAGTTGCATCCCGTCCGGCGTACAGGAGGATGGCCTTGGCGCCTCCAGCTAATGATCGTCGTCAGCTCTGCATTCCACTTGATGTAGCCGAAGAAGACTTACGGTGGTCTTGCAAAAAGCTGCGAAGCGTGAATGGGTCTATGAGTTTACTGTTACTCGCTTAAGCGAGCTGCGCTCGTACTCACTTAGTCACATCAAGGACCTGACCATCAATGATGACCCAACAGTCTTCCTCCTTGTTATGCTTGGCGACCTCTTCGGCAGTGTACTCGCCCTTGGTCTCGCCCTTCTTCTTCGCCTCAGTCTCAGGCAATCGCTCTTGCTCAACTTGAGCCAGAGTCCGATCTCCCTCTTTCGCAGGCTTGCTCTCGGCAGGAACAGATTCCTGCTGACTCTGACTCTGGCTCTGCCCCTGAGCTTGTACGTTAGAGCTTTGGACTTGCTGTGATCCACCGCCTGATCCGCCGTCAGCCCAGGAGAATTCAAGGTTGACGTTCTTGGATGAAGGGTCCACGCGGATCTTTGTCTCGAGCAAGTGGTTGGCAACGTTTGCCACTCGGCCAGCGGCACGTTCATTGGCCAGCTGTGAGAACTGGTATGACGAGACTGAGTCGCCTGCCACTCGTCCGAAGACAACGCAGCCCCTATCACCAACAGTCAACATTTGACTTTTCAGTAGACAGCACTCATACTCACAAGAGCGAACTACCTCCGAGACGGTTGGCACCGTGTACACCGCCCGCCAATTCGCCACAAGCGTAAAGACCTGGGATGGGCTTGTCGCTTCCGTCGTGAACCGCTGCATTCGTGCCAATCTCCAGGCCACCCATGGTGTAGTGCAACACGGGAGTCTGTGGCGCGAGCTTCAGCGACTGACCAATACATGTTCTGGTAAGCTCACCATCAAGGCAACATGGTATATGTCATTCATCTTGAAGTCGCCGCCGCTGAAGAACTGCACGTTAAGTCAGCTGACCGTCAAGGTGACATCCAAAGAGACTCGAGCTGACCTTCTTGCCGAATGGGTCGGAGCCAGGGTTGTTGGCGTACTTGTTGTGGTCGTCGACTATACACGTGCATAAGTGTAAACCTCCCCCATAGGTCGCGCTTGGACTCACATGTCTTCTGCAAGGCTTCTGGCTTGCAGCCAATCTCTTTGGCAAGCTCTTCACCACTGCTGAACTTCTTCATGAGTCCTCGTCCAACGTAGTGCTTGCAGTGCCACTCGATCTCTTTGCTTGATTGGCCATTGAGAACGAGACGGATCGGGAACTGATACGAACCATTAGCACGAGTACGGTCGCCTTGAACAACACGAGCCTACCTTGTTGTTCTCCCACATCTTGCCCGTGACATAGTCTCGGTGTTGCAGCTCATCGACGAAACGGTTGCCGGTGTTGTCCAGCAGGAGACCGCCAACACCTCGCAGCGCCTCGGCAGCGAGGAATTTGACCTGTGCAGCGATGGTCAGCATACCTGTGTCCCACTTCTGAGTGGCCTCACTTACCTTGGCATCGGGATCCTTGGGGTCGACAAGACCTGTTGGGTGGACTTGAACCTTTTCGAGATCGATACCCTTGGCGCCGATGGCCATCGCCATCTTGTGACCATCACCTGTACAGTGATCGCCATTTGTGGTGGGCTATAAGGACGGTCAGCTGAGCAGAGGCAGACGGATATCAAATAGCTGACCAGGTCATAGTACTCTGGTCTGTGCTTTTTGAGGAGCGAGTCGCCAGTGAAGTCGGCGGCGTAGCCTCCTGTTGCGAGTACAACGGGTCCGTGTTCGGTATACTGTAAAGTGCGATTGATGAGCTGTCTGACTTGCACATGGAGGTTATCGCCTTAGCTCACGTGTTTCCCAGCCAGCTCGTACTCGCATCCAACGATCTTGCCACCTTCCTGAATGAGCTTAGTGACTTTCGCTTTCTTGACGACCTTGACTCGCTCAGGCGCGCTCTCCGCGAGGTCTTCGAGCTAACGTATCGTATATCTGTCAGCTGACTTCTTACGTTGTCACAACCAACAAGCAAGAGAGCTGACCTTCTCCATCAAAGCATACGTGATTGTCATACCGGGGAACTGGGCGCCGCCTCGGTGAGTACGTTTCTCGGAATGACCGCCCAATCGCGAGACTTTGCTGAGATCGAGGTTGAATCGTTCCACAAGCCAATTGACTGCGTCGCCCGACTTGTACGTGAGGACTTTGATGAGGTCGTCGCGAGCCAGCTCCCGCGCGGACTTCTTGGTGTCCGCGAAGCTGTAGCATTGTCAGCCTGAAGTCAGTAGGGAGTGTAAGCGGAAAGGTCCGAATGGGACTTACAACTTGGCGGCAGTGTCTGGGATGTTGAGGTCCTGAATGACAAGGACGAACGGATCAGCGTCTTATGTCAGATACCCCGAGTAAAGTCGCGTACCGCTTGAGCCTACAAGGTCGAAATCAGTCAGCTAATGCCTTACGAGAACGAAAGATGCGGTGAAGCTCACCTGCGTTCCCGCACCGTTGATACCACTAGTGGCCTTGGTCGAGTTTCCCTACAGCCCAAGTCCATGTCAGCACTGACAAGCTTGTACGCATGAGGACCACTCACGCCCATGAAGCTGTTCTTGTCAAGAAGGATCTTAAGGCGATAGATCAGCTCAATCTCGAGCTAGGTCTGTCCATAATCTGGGTAGACGGGCACTCACGACATTGCCGCCTCGTTCGAGGACTGTGTGCGCGGCGGAAAGACCGCTGAGGCCGCCGCCTACGATGATTACTTTGGCGTTTGACGACATGGTTTTGTGCGTCGTTGCTTTTGATACGAGTTGAAAGTGGCGGGTGAGGTAGATCGATTGAAGTGGTTGTACCGAGCGCCGTTGATGACTTGAGAAGTGCGTTTGTGACAGTGCTCCTGTTTGAAGTGAGCTGCTGAGCTGCTGAAGTGCTGAAAGCAGAGGAAAGTGCTGAGAGCTACACAAGTAAACGGCAATGAGAGAGTGCTACAGTGATGAGGGGAAGGAATGAATGCCCATCTCCCAGCTCCCAGCCCATGTGCTCTTTTGTATTCTACTGCAGCTAAACAATACTCATACGAAGACCAGGTGGACAGTAGGTTGACAGTAGCCGGTCCAACGAGAACAAGGCAAACGCAAACTGACTTTGTATACAGATCTATCATGGAATTACTTGTTGGAGCAATAACCGGTCTCTGGGGTAGCCGGTCTCCTTACGTAACATATTCTGTTACGTTTTGACGTTCGACTTCGACGCGTGGAGGCGTGGAGGTGTTCGTCCGTTCGTCCGTCTGGCTGCGTGTTGAGCACTGTCGAAAATCAAATCACTGCAGAGCTCAGTACACTCTTACTGCATACCTCTCGCAAATTCCACAGGAGCAGACCAAGCGTACTCGGACAACATGGTCAGTCCCACTCTATACGCGATGGTACGAGCTAACCTCTGCCGCTCTTCTTCCGCTCTACTCCCACTCTGACTCCCGCACCTGCCTTCGACATCTCGCCATGACCTATCTGCGTCGATGACAAACCGCTGCTTGATGGATTCGACAAGTAGGCAACATCAGACAAGCTGCTAGGCTCGGCGATGCTCTTCGTCGCGGCGTTTGTGTTTGTGTATTATACGACCTGGGCGCTGTTATTGGTGAGTGCCGTCGATTCCTACCCGGCTGCTCAGACAGGTCATGTCCGCTTGGAAGAGGCAGACGGGGTCTTGGGAGAATCACTGCTTCTTGACAAGAAAGACACGGTGTCTCGATAACCGAGCCTGTCCACCACATCCTTAAACATTAATACTGCCTCGCGACTAGTGAAGAATGTTCAGAATCTTCTAAAAACCCAATGCTGACCCTACCTGCACTCAGCCCTTCCTCTCACCCTCATCACCACTCCAAGCCGCCTTCCCCCCGAGGGAATGGGCAATAAAGCTCCCGCTCTTCCTACTTTTGTCGGCGATAGCCTGCATAGGATTATTCTTCGGTCGGGTGATGTTGAGTGAGGCGAGAAAGAAGTCTAGGGCGGGTAAGAAGGTTTGATAGGCGTGTCGGTGTTTCTGGAGACGGAGCTGGTCGGTAGTGCTGCGCGAGCAGGATGCATGGACTTATAGATTGAGTAGCGGAGCGGCAATGATCTGTTTCTGGCCCGCTTCATTATTCGCTGACCCCTTAGAAGATGATCTATCACTGATCACTGACGAAGTCGACTGAGCTGTGCTGCTTCCGTTATGAGAGCTTCATGTCTGTTCTTGTGCTTTGACAGAGCTGACAAAGCTGACTCTCCTGACTTCAGCTCACAGCCAGGTCTTGCGAACGCACTTCATCAATCATCTTGCATTGCGGCCTCACGTACCGCAGGGGCAAAGAAGCATCTCGTCACTGACACCGACCCTGCAAGAAACAATAGCACCTCTGCATAAAAGCTCATAACCACGTCGATGGGAAAATCACTCGTAATGTCATTATGTCCAGCGAAGAACAGCAGTGTGGACTGAAAAGCAAAGTGATGAAAGGGAGATGTACAACACGGAAGACCACGTCTGGTCAGTGTCTAACGGCTAATGAGTGAAGGCCGGAGGGTAGAGGCTAAAGGCAAAGGCTAAAGAACCTCGAAGGCATCCTCGACCAAACCGCTCAACTGGAGGGTGGACCACAGATGCCACGCGCCAAGCACAAGGAAGATCATAAGTACAGTCGTGCGCAATCCGGCAGTCCGTTGTCTTTGTCGCTCATTCTGCGACTTCGGTCTTGCGTGGAAGAACGAGACGAGTTTTGCCGGTCGGGAGAAGTATCCGTTCACCGTCAAGCCTT